>LAXH01000001.1:113355-261602 GCA_001006505.1 Tilletia horrida
GTCTTTTTGCACTGTCAAACTTTAACCCCTCCCCCGCGACTTGTGGTGCAGCATCGCTTCTTCACTTTCCCGCCAACTATCGTGTCACTCTTTTCATATTTTTCTTCTTCTCGATCTGCATCGCATTTACATCTCACCACCGTCCGCATAACTTGATCCAGTCTGTACTGTACCTGCCTGAGGTTAAGGTATGTCAGGGTCCGAATGTCGTTCAGCGTTTGGATAGGATTGCCCTCAAGACAGAGTACATACAGCGAAAGAGCCAGAAGAGTGGTTGGGATTAGGGTTGCGAAAGGTAGATGTACAAGATCATGACAGTCATGAAACTGATGATGTGGATTCCCTTCAGTTGGACGCAGAAGTAGGAGTAGAGCCAGAGCCAGGGGCAGCAGCAGCCGCAGCATATTCATCCCACGTCTTCTGTATCCTGACCCACGCACTGCCGACACTATCCAGCGCCGGTCGAATGTCCAACACAAACTCGGGCTCATCGGCCGCATTTGCCTGCTCGCTCTCAGGCACCGAATAGTAGTCGATGATGTAGCGCACTTCCTGGGGTGCTGCGGAGGAGCCTGGTGGCGGAGGACGGCGGACGATCCAGTCATGGCGGTCAAAGGGTGGTTCAGATCTGGGTACCGATTTGGCGAGTGGGGTTTTAGTGAGATCGAATGTGAGTGGGAAGAAGTGATGGTACACTGGCAGGACGAAAGGGCTTTTTTTTTAACTCACTGGAAGCGGGAGGGCATGACCTGGCCTAGGAGATTATATACGCGGGCTTTTGGACTGAGCGTGCCTGGCTTGCCTTGAAACCGAGCGAGTTCCACTTTGGCCGGATCTCTACGGTTCGGGGACCGAGATAGGCAATGGTCAGCACTCCATTCAAGGCGAGACAGAAAGCAGCCCTGATGGCTCTGAACAAAGAACTCACACTCCTGCTCGACGCTCCCAGTCCAGCACCTCCTGCCAAGCCGCCTCATTCAACCAGTTGTGAATGAGCACCATCATCTCCACATGCTCCTCAGGCGTCTCCCAGCCCTTTCTGACCAGAGCATTGTAGAATTGCTGTGGCGAGGGGTACTCCCAGTACTGGTTCTCCTCGCTCTCCTCTTTCTGTTGCTGCTGCGTCGCGCCTGCAGAGACTCTGCCGTGGTCGACTGGGCATTTGGCAGGCCCTGCTGAGGATGAGGCGGAGGCGGGTGCTGAAGCCTTATCGTAAGGAGACGCGCCGGGACCGGGTGAACTTGCCGACCTTGGGATGGAAGATACCACTCGCTCGGTGGGAAGGACGGCCTTCTGCTTCTCTGACGCGCGCGAGTTGGACAGGAACGGCATCATGTTGAGCGGATTCAGCGTCTCTGACCACGAACGAGCTGGAGCAGCTCCCGATGAGGAACTTGACGAGTCTGTCGAGAAGGCGGCGGCGGCTTTGGCGAAGGACTGTTCGGAGGAAGAGGCGCCTGATGCTCCCATTGCGCCTCGGGTAGGTGGTCTGGACGATGTGCCGTCCCCCTTGTGCATCGGGCATCCCGGCGGCGGCGAGAGAGAGTTGAAGGCGGGCACGGGAGGATGATCTCTTGGCAGCTGGGCAGCGGCGCCGCGAGTCGAGCTGGGCCCGGCAGCAGGGTGCGCAGCGGCTGCGCTGATGACAGAGTGCCACGAGTCAAGAAGCATCTTCTTCTATGTTTTGTATAGATGGCGAATGGTGGATGAGCAAGGAGCGATTCGGATCAAAATTTCTGGAATGCCATAGCAGTGCTGACCAAAAACGTCGCCACATGGCAACTACAGGCAAGGGCGGGAGCTTGGCTTCGAGCGCCACGTGGTGGACTCAAACCCTCCGAGCACCAGCTTGTGGTCAAGGCTCAGCCTGCTCAGCAACCAACTCGGTCATTCATCAAAGCATCACTCTCTGCTCAACAAGGCAGCCCTGCAAGATGTATCATCCAACAAGGTGGGTTCTGCCACCTCATGCTAGGCGACAAGCAGCAGCTGTCTCGATGCTGACCATAATCTCACCTTTCCATCTGCACCGACAGAGGCGGTACGCGCGGTGGACAGGCTGAATTCAGCTGGGACCAGGTCAGAAATGACAAGGATCGCGAACACTACCTCGGCCACGCCATTATGGCCCCCGTGAGTACATCCTCGAGCTCAGCCCTGCCACACACAAGGAAGAAGCTGACCAATCTTACCGGGCATTTTTTGGCTGAGAACAGACGGGCCGGTGGCAGAACGGACGGGACGTGACGTGGTACAACAAGGACAAGAACGAAACTTCAAAAGAGCAAGCTGCCCGCCTCGAGGAACTCCAAAAGATTAAACTTGCAGAAGAGCAGGCCCTGGCGAGTGTGCTGTGAGTCTGTGCTGAGCTACTTTGGATGTATACGCCGAGGAAAGGCTTGGAGCTAAACCGCCCTACACAACAATCTCTTTCATGCAGGGGCTATGTACCCAAAGGCTCCAGCGGATCCACGGTCGGCTCTGCCCTGCTCACGGGCTCCTCAAGCTCTCGTACCGTGGGCTCGTCTAGCAGAACCGGAGCCAACACTGCCCCACTCGATCCTTCCAATTCTCGCTGGCCAGCCTCAACCTCTCAGAGAAAGCAACAGCATGACGACGATTCAGAAGCCTCAGGCGACGAGGCAGACGTCGGTTCCGGTCTTACCAAAGAAGAGCGCAAATTTGCGCGGAAAATGGCCAAGGCGGAAGTCAAGAAACAGCTCCTGCTCGAAAAAGAGCAGCGCAAAGCCGAGAGAGAGGAGAAGCGGGCGAGGAAAAGGGAACGGGAGGAGAGGCGGCATCGTCATGGGGACGATCGGAGCCCGCGGTCAGATCGAGATCGAGAACTGCGCTCCAAGAGATATTCGGAGGATCGGGAGTACGATGATAGATCTCCAACAAGCAGGAGGAGAAGGGACGAAGGGGATGACAGGCGTCGCGATGAGCACAGGCAGAGGAGTCGCTCTCCCTCAAGACGAGAGGACAGAGATCGTCACACTAGAAAGTCACGCTCTCGCTCACCGGAGCCAAGACATCCGCACAGAGATCATGCAGAGTCCCGACGAAACGACGAGCCTCGATCTCGCCGAGAGGAAGGCTACTACGGACGCATCTCTGCTACCTCACGTCACGAGAGGAGTCCAACACCTTCATACGGTCGGCGAGCCTGAACCCTTTGTACAAGTAAAAAGTAATTCCCTCCAGGATCAATGTTTTTCTCTGATGAGATGAAAGCACACCAAGATGCGGCTACTTAACCCCTAAAGAATCGTCATTAGCTTTGGAGCCTCGCAAAAGAAGGGCCTCCAGCGCCTTGCGACATGGGTCAACATGAAGTTGACGCTCCTTGAACGGGGCCGTCTCCGCTCTCTCCTCGAGATCATCTTTTGCCGCCCTCAATCTGGGTCGTTGCTCTTGCAACAACGTGCATACGGTGTCGTTTCTCGGGCCACCAAGTTGCTCCGCCGATGAATGAATGCGTACGAGCGCCTGTAGCGACGCCAGCTTGACTTTGTACATCTTGTCTCCACAGGCGGCGCCTACGATGTCGTCGTACAACCTTTGGATCATCATTGCGCCCGTCTTCTGGCTGCAGATCTGCTCGAGCAGTCCCACGTTCGAGAAGGCGCGCTCCAACGCAGCGCCCGCATTCCATCGTATCTTTGGATCCTTGGCTTTTTGTAGCAAATCGATGACCACTGCAAATCCCGAGTCTTGTGTCTGCCGCAAGTCCGGGTACCTCTCCATGTCAATGGACGACGGACTCGCGCGGAGCAGCGCTCCAAGAGCCCGTAGCCCATTCGCCGCCACTCGATCGTCGTCCTTGCTGAGTGCAATCGCCAGGCGAAGGAGCTCAGTCAGCAGAGGTCGTGTCGCTGAGGCGGGCGCATTTGCTACCTGATCTGCACTCTTGTCGCACATCGTCGCAAAAGACCAGCTCGCGCGCATCTTGACGATCATGGCGCGGGCGTGAAGAGGTCCTCCGCTTGGATGCTTTCTTGCGTCTTCCTCGTCGCATCGTCCCGTTCGAAGCAGGCGGGACCCTGTAGCAAAGGCGATGAATGCTGCTATGTTGGAGTCCTTGTCATCTGTTTTCTCCAATTGAAGAGCTGCAACTGCTTCTCCCGTATCGAAGCAGACTCCGATCGCTCTCGCAGCTGCCGCGCAGACGGCGGCCTCTGAATCGCTCAACAGCCTCTCAAGAAGTTCATGCGCAGGTCTGCGATGAATAGGAACATCCGAGCTGGCAGCTAGAGGAAGGACGCAATCCGCAGCTGAGCACCTGACCAATGGATTCACATCCTTTACGCCAAGGCTCGTCACGGTCTGAAACACCTCTGATTGATCGGCAGAAAGCGAGGTCTCTCGCGCTTCTTTCCGTAAGAGAAGGGGCAGCATGGACATGGCTGCTTGACGCTCCAGATCGGAAGGCGACTGCTTGAGAGTTTGGTGGCAGAGTTCGAGGACCTGACGAGAATGCAAGCTGCGTATACAGAACTCGATCATGAGAAAATGTTTCAACTACGACTTTGAGATTCATAGACTTACTTTGTATCTTGGACACTTTGCTCGAACACAGAAGAGAGTGCCTTCCATGCTTGCGTACGCACGGTAGCAAGATGAGGCTCACTTTGTAAGAGCTGTGCGAGGATACCGTCTACGGGCATTGCTTGTATCGCAGCGTTGTTGCCGGTGGATGCGCCCATCAGTTCCGATAAGACAGAGAAAGCTGTAGCAGCAGTAGCTGAGTCTAATGCAAACGTGGTGATGCCCAGTCAGCTTGTCTTCCAGTGCTCGAACAGCTCGTCCCCGGATTGGAACATACCAAGACTGGAGCATAGTGACACGACTGGCGGAGTTAGTATGTCGGCTGATCGTTGCCTGTATGCGACATTTGGAGTCGAGGTTATGAGAGCTTTGGCTGCCTGTGTAGAGGAGAAACAAGTAAGCTGCGCTGATGTGATGATCCAGAGTGACAATCACAGTCAGTACCAACCTTCAGCGCAGCTAATGTGAGACTCGAGGAGCCTTCAGACAGCGAAGAAGACGTTGAGGCTAGCGTCAAGATGGACGCGATGCAGAGCCTGATGTCGGATACAACTGCGCCAGTACGCGCGGCAAGTGAAATGAAAGCTGAGGACCGCTGTGGTCTATGAGGGTCATGCTGAATTAGAGAGACTCGCTCATCGCAAGCCAGTATGAGCTTGAAACATACCTGTCATCGATGACGATCAACAGGCCTTCTCGTCCGGCCTGTTCCAAAGCAGCTTCACACAGATGAATGGCGGCGGTTCGTACCGAAAGAGCCTGATCAGGTCTTGTCATATCCAAGACGTTTGAGACCGAACGTGAGGTAAGGCCGCCTCTGGGCTGGCCGAACAGTAATGGCCAGTCTTGAAAGACCGCTTTTGCATTTTTCTGTCCATGAATGCGACGAAGATGAGGACGTGTTCTGACAGCTTACCACGATGCATAAGTGGACGAATCCGACTTACGGTGTTGATCTGGCTCAGACAGGCTATGCAGTAGTACTTGCATGCTCTACTTGCATCACCACTGCTTCTGCAAGATGGAACCCCGTCAGGGCCAAGTTCTGATACTGTCCATGAGTATCTGAACTCACGAAGATCTAGGTTTTCCGCTCTCCATCCTGGACTCTGTGGCACTCTCCTCAGATTCAAGCTCGGAAGCAGATGTCGGAGGTTTGGATGGACCAGTCCGACCGAGTCCCAAAGAACGAGGTAGAAGCATTGGCGACGAGGCCGACTGTGCCGTACCTGAAGGATCAGTCGGTAGCGAAGGAATGGATGGTTGAGCCGTTGTCACGCTGCGCCATGATGATGCTGAAGAGCTACGTGAGTGAGAACCGGCCCGCTCCGAGTGATTGGCTTCCCGTGGTCTCGACTGTCGCACCGAGGTTCCGCCGAAGGCAAGTGCTCCTGTCTGCTGCAGTGCGTTGCTGGTACGAGATCCCGGACGACGCAATTGACTCAAGGATGAAGTTGATGCTTGATTTCGTAGCCCAGGTCCAGCGGGAACGAGCCATTGAAAGACGGAAATACAGAGCAGGCTGAGTTCGTGCACCCGCTTTGGGTCGCGTTGAAGCAGAGAGCTCGGTCCGTGAGACAAGACGGCAATGATGCAGCGCAAGGCACTTGTGACTGTCCGTGTTGAATCTTGCGTAGCTGGAGTGCGAGTTCGCGCGAGCCAGGTCTGAGCCAATCGGATGAGGGCAGCGAGAAGTGCCTCGCAGGAGTCGTGCTGTCCTGCACTCGCTTGGATTTCTTGCCCACTCCCGCATGAGGCGATGATGGAAGCCCGGAGTGAGTCGAGGCTGACCTTGCATTGCTCAGCGCTGAGCTCATGGAAGCTCGAGATACTTGTATGCCATCCAGATGTTTGAGAAACAATGCTGGCGCCCTCTGAGGTCACTTGGACCGCAGCTTTGTCGATGCAGGTGTCCATGGGTTCTCAAGCGGGAGGTCTCATTCATGGCTAGACACCAGTCTCTACCTCACTGCATCGTGACTGCAGCATTGCTCAGCTGCAGGAAGAACCTGGTCAAGAGGTTGTCCGAGGAAATGAATGAATGCTGAGGAGCGAATCACAAAGCACGCCGTCATATCCGAAGAATTCCACGCTTGAGCCAACTCTCAAGAGGCTCACGACCCAGCTCGTCCTCGTCGTCCAGCAGCACCAACATCTTCCTTGAATCCTCGACGGCCGATACGGTACAAGGAAGCCGTATCTCACTGTTGAAGCTCGTTCCGGACGAATCATGGGTCTGTTCGACTTCCTTATCCAAGTAGGCGTCGCTATCGGCCCCGCCGTCGTATATCTGGACCAGGTCCGCGGAGTGCTAAAACAGCGCAGCTCCCAAGGATTCTCCAAAGATGTATGCGCTGTCATCCTGTTCGCATGCATCGCCAGAATCGGGTTCTACTTCCACGAGAAGTATGCTCTGGGTGTGTGTCCTCCCTGCTTCCTCTGCTTGCTTGTCATGCCTGCGGCAACCCCACAGATCTGATCAGCTGACGAACGATTGGGGTCCAACTCTGTTGTAGCTTTGCTGCTGCAGGCGATTTTCCTGATCATCATTCAGCTCGTCCTCCTCGAGCTGCTCTTGCGCTTCCGGCCTGGCTCGTACGCATCGGCCGCATTCACCGCTTCCTCGGACGATACACGATCCAGAGTCGTCTTTGACTCCACGCGGGAAGCAAGACCTGGATCGAATGCACCTGCTTTCAAGGTCATCGTAGATCCACCAGCGGGAGAGAGCTCTTCCTCCACAGCTGCAGGAGCGACAGCGAATGGTTCCGGGGGCGCCGCTTCTTCTGAGCCAGAGACATCCATCTGGCAGAATCGTCCATACAATTTCTGGCAATGGGACGACTTTCTGACTGTGAGTACATTGCGCGCGGTTCTGTTGGGCGCTAAAGTCTGATTGTCTGGCTGCTTTCCAACAGTACGTCTACTGGCTGTTGGGCTACACGGCAATACTTGGACTACTTGTCCTGCTCCTGGGCGGGTTCAAGCTGTTCAACGGCTTGCTTGGCTTCTATGCCCTCGGCTTGGAAGCGCTCCTCCCTCTACCTCAAGCAATGTCCAACTACAGAAATCAGTCTCTCGCCGGACTGTCGCCGTGAGTCTCAAATCTGGGCAAGTCATCCTTTGTTAACAGCATAAACGCTCACGCTTTGTTGTCCTTGCAGAATCTTGATTGCCGCCTGGGTCGGCGGAGATTTAGCAAAGACTGCCTACTTCATCTGGCAGGCTTCTCCCCTCCAGTTCCTGCTCTGCGGTCTGATACAGCTCAGCATCGATGCAACAATCTGCTACCAGGCCTACATCTACCGCGAGAAGACTGCAGAAGACAATGCTGCCCTCGCTGAGCAAGCGGCCAAGGCAAAAGCCCGCTCTCGGAACAATGCCAACGCCGATGTGGAAGCCGCAGGCGGCGAGGCAGAGCTGGAGAGCAGACCGACATCCGGAGCTAATCAGCAGGTTGAGGCCGATGATGATGAGGAGGGCGAGGCGTCGCCATTCCGGATTGCTTGATGTTTTGCATTTCTTCAGTAATACGTCGCAATACAAGGTCCGCCCAGGAATATTGCGGGAATAGACAATGGATCTGATCCAGGACTTTCTCAACGTCTCCGCACCCTGACGCTCAAGCAGGTCGGACAGCCCTCGAGCTTTTGATACTCGGAAATGTTCACCGTGACTACCTTGTATCCGCGGACTCGAATCATCTCTGCCGTCCTTGGGGCGTTAGAAGACATGATCACAGTCTCGTCGTCGAGAGCAACAACGGCAACTCCGTGTTCCTGTCACACGCGATCAAACTCCAAGCGAGGTCAAGTTACCTTTCTTGTGGACGCGCTGACACATGGACTTACCTCTGGAACCTCGATGTAAGATGGGAACACGGTCACATCGTCGATGAAGTCGCGATGCAGCAGCACCGTCCCATCCGGAAGCGCTGTAGCGGCGCTCTCTGCAGCGAAGGGAAGGAAGAAGCATTCTCAGTGCAGGCCATGGGCCAGTGCTCAAGGATGAGCTTCACGCACTCAGATGCAAAGCTTTGGTCATAGGCACAGCCTTGACCACGTAACCGAGAGGCCGAAGGAAAGCGCTGGATGTAGGTAGATAGCCGTACATAAGTCGTGCTGAAAGAATCGAGACCCAAGAAGCGTCCACTGCCGCGTCACTCACCGTAGCTGTCTTATGCCTTCAGGATTTGTTCGCGCTCCAGAGCCGACGTAGACGACTCGAGCATGGGCATCTTTGAGAACGTCGCCGCCGTCCAATGTCCCAGCTCCAGTGATGGCGACAACTTTGAGATCCGGCCGGTCCGTAGCAAGCTGACGCATCGTCTCTCGAGTACCTTCGACCTCCTCTTTTCGTTCCGGTGCACCCGGATTGGAGAGAACGATCAGAGTTGGTGCATCTGGCAAGACGGGAGGGAAGACGACGACGGTGTCTTCGACAAAGACACTATCGGGCAGATGTTCCGCGGGAGGAACGGTGACCACTTTCCAGCCGTGGTTGAGGAAGTGGGTAACGTACTGGTTCCATTGCTCAAGCGCATCCTTCCAGCTGAAAGTAGAACGTTCGTCTGCGATGTGGGTGACTAATCCGTCCTTGAGAAGCGGAGACGGTGATCGAACCAAGAGAAGTTTCTCCTGGTAGCCGTCGCTTGAAATTGAGGTCGCCATTTTCCAACGCTGCCCAGTCGATACTGTTGCAGCCTGAGATTTGCTCTTGATTGCCCTTCATGCTAGGACGGGGTCCCCAATCCCCATCTCCGCACTCCTAAGATGGGGGTTGAACCTTATCTCCCTTTGTTCACAGAGCGTGAGAAAAAGGGCGCTAAATCACGGATAACGTGCCAGCTGCATGCGCACTGATGCTCTCGCTGAGACACCTGGCAGGTGAGCGGGCTAACGGATCTCCCTGGTGTCGGTGAGATTCCCTTTCTTCTCCCATTTGAGGGCACACTGTGTCTGAGCCGTGCGTTGCCGAGATGAACTGGCGGCAAAACTTACTCCTGCGAGTGAAAGATAGGTTTGCTCGAGAGTTCAGGGGTGGGGCACCACGCAGCTTCGTCCTGATAAATGCTGGCTCCTGACTGTCCCTTGTCGAGCTGATCTGCTCTGTTGAAGCTATCCTTCCATCCCAAGCCGTCTTCCTCATCCCTCGTCATTGTAGTCGTCTACATCATCGCGATGTTTGTAGCATCCAAGCTCAATTCCGGCCGGCGCGCGACGCCAACTGTGGCGTTCATCCTGAGCAAACGTTGCTACCATGGCGAGCGCGTCTTCGGCCATATGCCGCCTCCCAAGAGGAGCGAGATACCTGACTGTGAGTCAGCAGACTGAGTGGCGCTGAGCACGCGAAGGACTCAAGATGGTAAATCGTGATCCGTGAACCCGCAGATCCTGAAGGACATCTGCAAAACAGAAATGCCAATGCAGCCCTGTTGCGCTATGTGGACAACGTGCGCAGACACGGCCATCGCGCGGCCAAGATCGATCCACTGTGAGTGAATCAGTGTATGGACACAAGTACAGGACATGATTGACAGGTCCCTTTCCTTCTCACGCAGCAATCTGATGGCAAGAGAGTACGTTGTCAGACTTCATGGACCAACCAATAACGCAGTGGAGGCATTGACACTCGTTTTACATGCAGGTCAGAAGTCGCTGCATTGGATCCATCACGATACGGTCTGCGCTCGGATGAGAAGATGGCAACGTCCGGAATCTTGAGGATGCCTCAGGACATTTCAAACGGAGATCACACAAGTCGCGTACAAGCCATCAGCCAGCACTTGCAGCAGACTTACGTTTCAAGCATTGGGTGAGTCTAATGTGACCTGTTGGATGCGTTAATTGGTCTTAAGTGCTCCATGTCTAACTCTTGAGGTCTGCCAGCTTCGAATTCATGCACATGCACTCAAAAGGCGCACGTAACTGGTTCATGGATCTCCTCGAATCTGGTGCTGCAACACGTCCTGTCGACTCGAAGACGAAACTGCGGATATGGGAGCTCATGGCACGCTCCGAGTGCCTGGACCGATTCTTGCAAGCCAAGCTTCCGAATGTGAAACGATACGGCCTGGAAGGGGCGGAGGCGATGATTCCAGGCTTGGACGCGTTGTTTGGACTGGCCGCTGAAGGTGAGGCGATACTTGCTTCTCACGTGTTTCTGGCGAGATTCATGAAGACTGACACGTCTCCGGTCCCCGTCGACCAAACAGCCAAGATTCCAAACGTGGTCCTGTGCATGCCTCACCGGGGACGCCTTGGGCTGCTGACAGAGCTTCTCGAAATGCCATCTGAGATCCTGCTGTCCAAGATGCGAGGCGAACCTGAAGTTCCCGACCAAACCGGAATTGTGGGTGACGTCCTCAGCCATCTTA
Source organism: Tilletia horrida (assembly GCA_001006505.1). NCBI lineage: Eukaryota > Fungi > Basidiomycota > Exobasidiomycetes > Tilletiales > Tilletiaceae > Tilletia > Tilletia horrida. Next base: position 124,280 of record LAXH01000001.1, read on the forward strand.
CCGCGGCTCCCACGCTCAAATACGACAATGGGAGCGTACGCGTCGAGATGCTGCCAAACCCAAGTCATCTAGAAGCTGTGAATCCTGTCGCCGCAGGTCTGACTCGTGCGATGCAAACTTTTGGTGCGGTCAAAGATGGACAACAGCTAGGATTCGAACATGCGATGTGTGTGCAGATCCACGGAGATGCTGCATTCGCCGGCCAGGGCGTCGTCATGGAAACGCTTGGACTCGTGAGTGGATCGACGTCGAGCACACGATGTTCGGGCTTTCGCGGCATCAATGACTCAATTTCCATCTTCTCCAGAGCGAGCTACCACACTTTGCTGTCGGAGGCAGCGTGCATCTCATTGTCAACAATCAGCTCGGCTTCTCCACTCCAAGCTCGTACGGTCGTTCGAGCATGTATGCATCAGACGTCGCCAAGATGATCGGGGCACCCGTACTCCACGTCAACGGAGACAACCCTGAAGCAGTCCTTCGAGCTGTGTCAGTCGCGTTCGCATATCGTCAAAACTTTCTACGGGACGTTTTCATCGATCTCGTATCATATCGAAGATGGGGACACAACGAACTAGACGAGCCCGCACTCACTCAGCCGGTCATGTACCGCACCGTGCGGACGCGGAAGAGTGTTCCAGAGCAGTACGAGTTGAAGCTGATCGAGGAAAAGGTTCTGGCGCCGGAACAGGCACAACAAGTGCGGCAGGAGCGAATGCAGGAGCTCGACTCTGCCTTGCGTTCAGAAGGTACACTTGAAGCATACGTGGGCAAGCCGTTGCGCTGGGAAGAGGTCGCATTCTCGACGGACAGCGGTGTGGAGCACGATCCCGATACTGGCGTAGATACGGACCGATTGTGCGAGATTGGCGATGCGTCGGTGACGATTCCTGATGGCATTGAGCCTCATAGTCGGCTGGCGCGTCACATCAAGCAGCGGAAGGACAGTCTTAAGGCCGGGAAGGGAATTCTTTGGGCTACCGCTGAGTCCTTGGCCTTCGGTAGCTTGCTCGACGAAGGCTACGATGTTCGCTTGTCGGGACAAGATGTGGGCAGAGGCACCTTCAGCCAAAGGTAAGTGGTCTCTGTATCACGGTAGATCTTCAACCCTACTTACACATAGGCATTGCCTCTCCATGTAGGCACCTGATGGTCGTTGATCAGAAAGACGAGAACATCCATGTTCCTCTCAATGCGGCGCAGCTGGGCAACGGCAAGCTCGAAGTCGTCAACTCCTCGCTCTCAGAACAAGGCGTGCTCGGCTTCGAGCTGGGTGTCAGCTGGCATCGTCCGGATCTGTTGCCAATCTGGGAAGCTCAATTTGGAGACTTCCAGCAGGGAGCGCAGGTCATCATTGACACCTTTTTGGCGTCAGGAGAGGCCAAGTGGATGCGGCAGAGCGCTCTGACCATGCTTTTGCCTCATGGGCTGGAAGGAGGCGGACCAGAGGTAAGTGAACGCATTGAGAATGAGTTTTGATTTGTATCTGCTCCCCGCTGACCTATCCTTATCCATTGGCAATCAGCACTCCTCCGCCCGCATTGAACGTTTTCTGCAGCTGGCCAACGACCCCTTCGAGCCGGAGAGCGAGCCCTTTTCTCCCAACATGATTGTCGCCAACCCAACGACGCCAGCGCAATTCTTCCACCTTCTGCGTCGGCAAATGTTGCGAAAGTACCGAAAGCCTCTGGTAGTCGCTACACCGAAAGGACTGCTCCGTGCTGTCGTGAGTATGCTTGCCTGCAGCATCTTTGGGTTTACATTTGGCTTACTGAAAAAGACGTGTTCTCTGTCGTTGCGCCCATCTCGATCAGGAATGCACGTCCGAGCTGTCTGATTTTGCACCGGGAATGCGCTTCCAGGAAGTTCTTCCTGAGGTGGGACTGAAAAGCTCCTCTGGCTCGCCACGACCACGAAGGTTAATCTTCACCTCGGGCCGCCACTACTACACCCTCCTCAAGGCGCGTTCAACCCTTCAGCTGGACGCGGGAGACGCTGCTCTGATTCGAATCGAGCAGCTGAGTCCTTTTCCCTTTGAGCAGCTGCGCAAAGTTTTGGAGTCGGTGGTGGGCCCGGCGGCGGAATGGGTTTGGGCACAAGAAGAACCAAGGAACCAGGGTGCAGGGCCTCACGTGCTTCCGCGCTTGGAAGCTCTGAGATTGCACATGCTCCAGACCAGCGAGGCTAAAATTGGTGATGTCTGTGTACGGTACGTGGGTCGGAAGGAAAGTGCCGTACCAGCGACCGGCGTCGGCGCCTGGTACAAGGCTGAGCTGGACGCGTTGGCCAGGGAACCTTTTGCTGGACTGTGAAACACCCAAGAACGTGTCAAGTAACCCTTGATCGTCAAACGACCGATCTCCGAAGCCTGATGGTCAGCAGCATAATCACGCCGAACAGGAATCACAGTCAGTAATCAATGAGACTTCATTGTTTTGCGACGAAGAGGTACACCGGTGACTCGAGTCATGTTTTGGAGGAAAAGGAGGAACTTGGAAGTTCCATGCGACAATATGTGTTGAAGACACGATGGGTGCGAGATCAACTGATGGATGTCCTGAGATCAGTGCGGGAAGCAGGAGAGCCAGATGAAGACTCTATGAGAGGCGTTGATATCGGGTGGTATGGAGAAAAGACGGACTCCCGCGAGATTCCATCTTGATCCAAGGTATTGCAGTCGTGACAAAATGGGGAATTCAAATCGCTGTGCTGACACTGGTGCCTGCTACAGACGCTCAAATTTTGAGAAAATCGAAAGAGGATGCCATCGGCCACGGACTCGCTCCTAAAACTCATACGCGGCGCTTGCCCAATGTGGCGAGCACATCGTCGTTAAAGCCCTTGGTCACGAGGCCACCGTGAGAGTTGCCGTCTGGGAATCGAAGAGAAAGACGGAGCCGTGTCAGTTTTCAGACCCAATGTATATGCGCACGGGTATTCAATGGCGACGATCATGTCACTCACTGGCAACGGCGGCTGCGTTCGCGGCTGCCGAAGAGGCATTGCCAACAACGGGGTTTGTGGTCCGTCGCGCTTGAACACCTGCTCGTAGCTTGTCGAGAGCGGCTACTGTTGTTTGCCAGTCGATGCAAGCTAAGGAGTATTGGGAAGCAACGCGTCAGAACATCCAAGCCTGCCGCATACGGCAATGCGCCAGAGAGAAGCTTACCATCGGTGACTGATTGGCCGTAGGTGAGGCCGACGGGACCTTCCGGTGGGATGGATTGCTTTCCAGCAACCAGGTTGCTCTCAATCATGACACCCATGATAGCGCGTGCATTGTCAGCACCGGCGCTGCCGCCCAATTGCTCTGCGACTGAGTCGATGACACGCATCTGGTTCTCGTGCTTCTTCTCCGAGTTACCGTGGCTGGCGTCGATCATGATCTTGGGAGCGAGTTTGGCGGCGGTGAGCTTGGAAATAACGGACGCCACATCCTCGGGGCCGTAGTTGGGTCCCTTGTTGGCTCCGCGGAGGATGACGTGACAAGAATCGTTGCCTTCAGTCTCGACAATGGCGGCAATACCTTGCTTTGTGACCGAAAGGAAAGCGTGTGGAGATGATGCAGAGCGAATAGCATCGACGGCAACTATAGAAGACGCGCATATAAGCACAAAAGCGAATCTGGCAGCGCGAGATGAAGGTATCCTAAAACTTACTGCTGATGGATCCGTCTGTGCCGTTCTTGAAACCAATACCACAGCTCAAACCGGAAGCAAGCTCACGATGAACCTGCGACTCGGTTGTGCGAGCACCGATGGCACCCCAGGAGATGAGGTCAGCGGTGAACTGAGGTGAGATGGAGTCGAGGAACTCTGTTCCAGCGGGCAAGCCCATGTTGTTGATTTCGAGCAAAAGCCCGCGCGCGAGCTTGAGACCCTTGTTGATTTGGAAGCTTCCGTTCAAGTCTGGGTCGTTAATGAGCCCCTTCCAGCCAACAGTGGTTCTTGGCTTCTCGAAGTAGACGCGCATGACGATGTGCAGGTCGGCCGAGGCAGTGTCTGCGTAAGCCTTGAGCTTCTCAGCGTATTCGAGCGCGGCTCGGACGTCGTGTACGGAGCATGGACCGACAATGACAACGAGACGGTCGTCGATGCCCTTGATGATGTCTTCGGTCGCTTTTCGGCCTCCGAGCACGGTCTGGGCGGCTCCGATGGTGAGAGGGTATTCTTCGACGAGGATCTGGGGAGGGATCACTGGTGATAGCGCACGGGATCGAAGAGTTGAGGTTAAAGACGAGAGCCGGGCAAGTTTGCGTGGTGGTGAGAGGGGAGGGGTAGAGGGAGCAGAGGAAGAGGAGGAGGAGGGAAAGGAGTCGGTGACCAAAGTTGAGGATGATGACCGACGAGTTGGGAGCAGATGTTGTTCATGCAGATGATGCTGCTCACAAGGCTTGATCTTCATGATGCGCTTGTCGTCGAGTTCTGAGAGAGCGTCGGTGAAGCGGAAGCTTCTGCTGCTCATTGTCGAGGAGACTCTGTGTCACACAAGAGAATGAGAGAGAGAGCCTGTCAGCCACCGAGACTGCCCTTTATGTGCCAGCGCAGAGGGGAAAGTGACTCACGCTGTCATGATGGGCTGTTGAGTGATGGCGAGAGATCAGGCAGGCAGGCGAGCTCGGGCTCGGTTGAGATGGCAGAACAGACGGGAACGAGATGAGATGAGATGAGGTGGGTCGAGGTCAGAGTCAAGAAGAATGCTGGCCCAAGTTTGAGGATCCACGTTCAAGCTGACAGCTTTCTTCTCGCAACCAACCGACGCCTCTTTCAGAAGAAGGACCCGCATTTATCTGGCTTATTAGCGGTGACTCATCATTTTTCTGTTGCCCGGTTGGCAAAAAACGAAGACAATTGAAAATGAAATTCTCCATCTCGCATTTTGCACGTGACCCATACGCGTACACAAAGGGCGCGTCAAAATCACAGTGTTGATCTCGATGCATGCACAAACCCTCCCACATCTTCCTCGAATCTCGACCCTTTGACACTGGAACCATCCCGACAGCAAGAAGAGATGGCACCAGCAGCAACCATGATGCCACCCTCGACACCGAGAGCTCCGTCCTTCATGAGGGACGTGGCTACCTCGATAGAAGACAGCCCCTTACCCACCCCGCCTCGATCCCACCTCTTCCAAGACGAGGCAGACGATCACGACACTCTCGCACCCTTGCCCAGAAGATCAAGATCACCTCCTACAGCAACACCCTCCGTCACAGCACATCCTCATCACTTCCGATCTGTCAGCGCAAGTGCACTTCCACCAGCAACAAATCCAAAAGCTTCTCTCAGGCTCGAGCACCTATCTACAATACCAAACCGCATCAGACAGCCGCTCAGTCCGACCAATTCCCAGCAGGCAGATGTCTACTCGTTCCACAATCAAGATGCGAAGCAATATCCACAGTCGACTGCTTCCTCATCGGCTTCCTTTGCGGCATCATCGGCAGCCTCCTACAGCGCATCAAATTCTAACCAATACTCAAACCCCCGGCTTGCACAGTCTGCATCAAATATGTACGGTCAGGCTCCAGCACCGCCCGCCTACTCATCACAGCCTCATGCATCGTCCTCCATGGCTCCACCACCCATTCCCGCCCACCATCACCCTCAATATCAACAAGCACAGCCGCAAGCCCCCAACTCGGTCGCCAGGAGCGGGAATCGCCATCGAATGATCCACAAGCCCACCCTCAACAAGATACCCGCGAGCCGCATCAAACTAGGCGAGAGTGCCCCAGAGCCTGAAGAGGAGGAAGAGGATGAGAACCAGAATCCTCTCGCGAGACATCACCGTCCCACTCCTAGTCCGCCCGGATCACGCATTTCCCCTGTCCCTCGGATACTATCTCCCCCACCGCCTCAACAACAAGTACACAGAGCGACAGTATACGACAATCCATCATATGCACCACAATCGCAGTCACAATCGCAACAAGGCTATGAGGATAATGGGGACGACTACTACGAGCATGGAGAGACTGCTTCCCACAAAAATGCCAAGATGCTCGATCTCGTCCTTTCGGAAGGCCAGAGACAGACGGCGGAAGCAAAAGCTAGGGGAGGACGGTATGGCGAGGGCATTCAAGCGGCAATAGAGGTCCTGAGACGCACAGAAAATCCTAAGACTACAGTGGTGAGTTTCTCAATCGTCCTCTCCTTTACCCGATTGTGTGCAATAACAGCTGAACTCCCTTCCGCTGTAATCGTCGTACAGTTCCGCGGAGCCAAATACTACAAAGTCAAGAGAGCCGGCGAAGGAGGGTTTTCCACAGTCTGGTCCATCCGCGGGCCAATTGCCATCCCAAGCGAGGACGGCTCCCAACAGATGATTCCCGTCCCCGAGCACCAGCAAGGTTGGTTCGCACTGAAACAGGTCTCGCTTCGCAAGCTGGAGATGCAGAGCCGGGAAGAGGTCATAAAGGAGGCGGCCCTAGTAGAGAGTCTCGCAATGAAGGAGGGAAACGAGCAGTTCCTGCTCAGATACTTTGGGCACAAGGTCACGGCGGGGAATCTCAAGATTGTAAGTATGAAGGACATCGGCAGAAGGCTTGGCCAAGACATCTGGGCAGGTGTGCTGACCCTCAACTTTTATATGCTTAGCTTGTGGAGCTTGGCGATTGTGACTTCAACACGCTCCTCAGAAACAATCATCCATTGCCGCCGCATGTAATCTGCGACTTTTTCCGGCAGATGCTCCGAGCCGTGCACTTTATCCACGAGCAGGGCAACCTCGTGCACACCGATCTCAAGCCAGCCAATTTTCTCATGACAAACGGGCTCGTAAAGCTGATCGATTTCGGAATCGCGCAAAAAATTCCGATTGGAACTGTGCATATCTCTCGTGAGGCCATCGTGGGGACACCCAATTACATGGCGCCAGAGGCGATCGCCATCGCAAAAGGGTCCACAAAGGGCCACAAGATTTACAAGGTGAGGACCGACGTGTAAAAAGCTGACGTGGAACTTTCAGTACTGATGAAACATGTTTGGGAATCTTTCATCAAATTCTGAACGTCCAGGCCGGCAAACCATCGGACGTCTGGTCGCTAGGCTGCATCCTCTACCAGATGATTTACGGCCGCCCACCGTTCGACTCAGAACCGGCAGATCGGAAGTTGGACTGCATCCTCAACCGGAATCACATCATTGCCTTCCCTCCCCATCGAGTCAAGACGGACCCAGATTCGGAACCGGTGTCGCCAGAGATGATCGACTGCGTCAAGTCTGCGTTGCGATATGATGCTGAGCAGAGGGCGACGATCCCAGAGCTGTTGGCGCATCCGGCGATGAGGGCGGAGGAGGACATGGAGGAAGACCAGGACTTGCTCGATGATGAGGACGGCGAGATGAGGGAGGTCACCATTACGAAGACAATGTTGAGAAACATTGTGGACCGGGTCCGGATGTTGGCGTTGCAAGGGGATCTGACGGAGGAGAATCTGGAGCAGAGGGTCAATGTGAGTAGACGTCACAACCTTGCTGTAGAATGATGCTGCTGGCTCACTGTCCGAATCTTGTCCTCCAGGCTCTCTATCGCAATCTCGTCCTCACACAGTCCTCTAGGCGGCATAGCGGCCAAAACGCAATGTCATGAGGGCGGGGCATCTCCCAAGCTCTGCAGTCCAGATTTCGGTTTCTAGTCAAGCACATTGTGCCTGCCCTATCTATTGTTTCCTTTCATGTTCTGTCCCAACCGCATTGTTCTCTTCAATCTCGCCCTCCTGATCTGATCTTGCACGCAACGGGGCCTCGTTCCGTCATTCCCTGATCAATTTACACGTCGCCTCTCCCCAACCTGGCCCCTTGTTATTATTGTTCACATTTTCCGTTCACGTAGGACAATGCTGGCCCGGACTCCTTTCTCTTCCAATCATACCCAGATCGATTCCTGGCTCACGCTTCCATCAGTCCTTGCCACGTGTAGCGACGATCTCTGAAGAGGTAAGAAGAAAGATGAAAATAGATGACATTGGAAAGGGCACTGGATACGTCAGATTTTGGCGGGGGTTAGAACGTCTGCGCTCAGAAATATCATCCTAGATGAAGAAACCAAAGTATGGCTGCCGTTTGAAAAGTGTCGCGCAGGACGGCGGAGAGTGGTGGCTTTGGTGTTGAGCCGGCATAAAATTCCCTTCATGCATGCTCAGAAACCACCGTCGTCCTTGAAGAGCATGCTGATACTCTCTCCGTTGTGCGTCCGTCGGATGGCCTCGGCAATGACGTTACTGATATCCATAACCTCGAGCTTGCCCGCCGCCTGTTCGGCTTTTTCCTTGTTAGCAATCGTGTTGGTGACCACCAGTTTCTCGAGGTTGGCGATCTGGAGGAGCTCGATTGAGCGGCCAGAGAGCAAGCCGTGGGAGATGATCGCATACACCTTGGCAGCGCCGGCTTCTTCGAGCGTGCGCGCTGCGAGCGCGAGTGTCCGGCCGGTGTCGACCATGTCATCGACAAGAATGGCAATCTGTTTGAACCCCGCATCACGAGTTGGATATGAAGAGAATGTTTAGCTCAGAAGCGTGATAGGGGCGGGACGGTAGAGGGGGGCTCACTGACCTTGTCTTTGACCTCACCAACCAAGATCTCCATCTTGGTCTCTGCCTCGCCCTCTCCTTCTCCGCCAGCCTCGTCGACTTGATCTTGACCCGACGCTCCCTTGTCCGCCTCGCCGAGGACCATGGAGGCAGTGAGAGAGGCCACTCCAGTGGTGTCGGGCGTGTCAGGGCGGGACCGAGATCCGGATCGAATGATAGGCGAGACTTGTTGTGATTGTGATTGCTGCTGCTGCGATTGCTGTTGTTGCTGTTGTGATGATGATGATTCCGAGCTCGATTGTTGTTGCGGTAGGGTCTGAGCTGGCAAGGCAGGCTTGTTGACATGGCCATTGACACCAAATGTGGAATGAGTGGGAGGGAAAGCGGGCGTGGCTAGGCCGGCCGGGGTGCTCATGCCTGAGGGCATGGAGTGTATGTATGCATTGATGGACTCGGCAGTCGAACTCTTGCTCAACAGGGCTTGAGCTTTGACAGCCGCCTGCGAGGCTGCGCTGCTTTGGTCGTCGGCCGATGATTGGGAAGGCAGGGTCGAGTTTGAATTGGAGGAGGTAGGAGTTTGAGAGGCGGCAGCTTCTGCAGCAGCGACAGCGGCGGCCGCGGCCGCAGCGGCTCTTTGACGTTTGTGGAGCTCGCGTCTCCGGTTTCGGTTGATGAGCGCAAAGTCGACATTGAGTGAATCTGCGAGGGCGGTCGCACGCTTGGCACCTCCAGCATCGGGACTGACGATGATGGCGTCCCTCCAGGCAGGAATGGAGGAGCGGATCCATCGAGCTGTCGAGGTTTCGCTGGAGAGATTGTCAACTGGGATGTCGAAGAAGCCCTGGATCTGGGAGGCGTGGAGATCCATGGTGATGACGTGGTCTGCTCCGGCGACGGTGATCATGTTTGCGACGAGCTTGGCGGTGATGGGAGCTCGGGACTTGTCCTTCTTGTCGTGTCGAGAGTAAGGAAAGGCTGGGATGACGGCGGTGATGCGTCGAGCGGAGGCCGTCTTGCAGGCGGAGAGGATGATGAGGAGCTCCATGAGGGCATCGTTGGGGTCGAGATAGGGACTGTTGCCGGTCTGAATGACATAGACGTCCTCGTCGCGGACAGAGGATCCGATGCGGACATCGACCGATTGGTCTGCGAAGCGTTTGCAGACACACTCGGTGAGGGGGATGCCTAGCCGCTTGGCGATGGACTGTGCGAGCTCCGGATGGGAGTTGCCGGTGAGGAGCTTGATGGAGTTTGCGCCGCGCATCTTGTCCGTCTTTCTTCTCGATGTAACGTTGGGATGACGGATGAGCACGAAGGAAGTCGGGCCAGCAAGGACAAAAACTCTCTCGAGTCCAATTCGTTCATCCCGTCACAGAAGTCGGCCCCAAGCCGCAACAACCACTTGGAGGAAAAATCAAGAGACCGCTCTCTGTCACGTGATCGGCTACTACCGAACAAAGGGAAGCACTCAACAAATCCCCACTTTCTTCTTGCTCGCCAACTTGCAACGTGTTCTGTGCCTGCCTCCCTCATCATCAAAGGGCACGCCATCCTAGCAAGGAACAGATCATTGACAGTACATAGTGAATTATCAACTGCACTGAGGAAGCTGCCTGTATCTTGAGTGTCGATCAATATACTCGTCTGTAGCATCAATTTGCAGATCATTCCACTGCCCCGGACGCGTTTCAGTGTCACTTGCGTATTGTAAAACACCACCAAGTACTCACTTGGATCATGAGCACATACCAGACACATCAGAGCTGAGAGAGAGTCAAGGACAAGGTAGAGCCTTGCGCGGATCAGATAAATGACAGACTCAAGCATGACGGCAGCCAAGAGGCAAGGAAAGGGGACCAAAGAGGAAGCTACAGTCGAGCAAGAGTCGACACTGGCCCAGTCGGCATCGCTCCTCATCGCGCTGCAGATCTCCACAAGACTGCTCACATTCGCCCTCAACCAGCTCCTCGTCCGACTGACCGATCCCTCCGTTTTTGGAGCAGCCAATGTTCAGCTCGATCTCCTTCTCAGTACCATCCTCTTCCTCGCCCGCGACGGCGTTCGTGGCGGCCTCATCCGTTCAAGGCCGACCTCCTCCTCTGCACAGGCCAACACGAAAAATGCACACCTCCTCCCTGCGGGCCTGCACAACATTGCCCTCCTGCCCATCCCAGCGGGCCTATGCATCGCCTCGCTTGCCTCCTTCTTCTACGTGACCAGGCTCGCACCTGCCGAGCTCTCCAAACGATTTCCCACCGAATTCAACCTCAGCGTCGGGCTCTACGTCCTCGGCGCCGTGCTTGAGCTGTTGGCTGAGCCGTTCTACAACCGGGCAGCCATCTCACTCGATGTGCCCCTCCGCGTCAAGGCAGAGGGAGCTGCTGTCCTCGCCAAGGGAGTGGCCACCCTAGCCTGGATGCTCACCCCGCCGCAAATGATCACTTCCTCATCTTCTGGGTCCAACATCGGTCACGGACTCGTCGCGTTTGGTCTCGGACAGGCTGCATACGGCGCCGCTACGCTCTGTGTCTTCATCTGGGCATACGCTCGCGCTCACGGCCCCACCTCAATCCTCGCCGTATTCCAGCCGAGACAGGCGGACAAACCAGGCCAAGCTCGGCTGGACAAGTCCACCTTGTCTCTGACCTGGGTCCTGGTCAAGCAGAGTCTTCTCAAGCATTCCTTGACAGAGTCGGACAAGCTCGCAGTTGCCAAACTGGGCTCTTTGAGTGATCAAGGCGGATATGCTCTGGCGAGCAACTACGGCTCCTTGGTGGCGCGAATGCTCTTCCAGCCCTTGGAAGAATCCTCTCGGCTCGTCTTTAGCACCCAGCTCGGCGCAATCCAGTCCGGCAGTGCTTCCACTTTGTGTCCTTCCTCGTCTTCACTGCAGACTTCGACTTCATTACTAGAGACTTTGCTATACTCCTACACCCTCCTCTCCATCTTTCTGCTCTCCTTTGCCCCACCTCTAGCCCTACCGGGACTCTTCCTCCTAGCAGGCAAACACTGGGCCACAGCCACCACCGCCCCGACCATCTTGGGGGCCTATGCAAGTGTGTACCTGCCCGTGATGGGCTTCAACGGCATCCTCGAGGGCTTCCTACAAGCCACCGCATCCGAGCGAGAGCTGGGCAACTACAGCGTCCTGATGATCGGATCCAGCGCCGCGTTTGTCCTTGCCCTGTTCTTCGGCTCGTCCCCGTCTGCATCGTCCAACAAGAGCGGAGAGACGGCGCTGGTGTATGCCAACTCGCTCGCCTTGGCGATTCGGGCAATCTGGAGCTGGGTCTACGTCGTCCGCTTCATCAGCCGTAGCCGCAGCCAGCAGCCTGCCTCGGCTTCGGATCCGACTTCCCAAAAGGGAAACGTGGCAGCGACAACAAATGCTGCTCCTGTCCCATCGTCGACAGCTCTGCATCCAGCTTCCATCTTGCCGACGGTCCCGACGCTCGTCACCTTTCTGCTCGTTGGTCTGTACTTGCGACACGACTCCTTCCCAGGACGTGGGTCAGCGAGCGCAACGTTGACATTTGCCCGGCTGGGCGATGTACTGCCCTTCCTCGTCAAGGGCGGAGCCTGTGCGATCGTTTGCTTTACCAGCATGTGAGTTGGAATACACATCTTGCCTTGCAGGACGGAATCTTCCCCAGGTCAATTCCACCAAAGGTTCCGATACTGATATGATCCGCATCTTCTCTCAACAGAGTCGTCTTTGAGCGCTCCCGACTGCGACCTGCCCTCTCTGCTATCAGGCGACGCAGGTCATGATTTGGCAGCAGCCATCCCCTCTTGAAAGCCTTGTCCGTCTCACAAATTGTCAGATGCAGAGCTTCGCAGGCCATCCAGCTGATGTTCCGTGACAAACGTGGATTGGATTGATAGCTTGACTGAAACCAGAACAGAAGAAGGGCTATTAAAAGCTTGGACAACTACGGCTCGTACACGCGGGAAGACAAGAGAGGAAGAGGATTGGGGGGAAAAAAGAAGGAGGATAGGAACCGAACGGGACGGGACGGCGGGAAAGAGAAGACGCGTTCTGCGGAACGGGGGGTGGCGCGAGGGGGCGGGTTGGGAGCCAAGGAGACCAGGCACGATGTTCAAAAAGGAACAACAAGACAGGACAGAACACAAGAAAGACGAAGAAGAAGAAGAAGAAGAAGAAGAAGAAACAAGACCCTTGTGGATGAGAGGTTTGGAAACAAAACACAACAGGTTACAGCGACGGGTAGGGTCCAAAGATGCCAGGGTTCGGGGACACGGCAGGGACGGGCGAGTCACATCGCCAGGACTTTTTTTTGTTGACGGAAGAGTCGAAAGATCGGGTCACCCGGTGAACGCTTGGAGACGAAAGAACAGAAAAAAAAATTGGAAAAGAAGGGAAAAGAAAGACGATGATGAACGACCCTGGAGGGAAAATACGACGAGACAGCAGAGACGATGCCGTGGAGTGAAAGGAACAACGTTGTTTGTTTGTTGGTTGCGTTTGCGCGCTCGACGCCCCTTGAGAAAACCGAAAGGAGAAGGAAAAAAAAAAAAAGAGGAAAAGGAAACCCAGACGTTGGATCGCAGGACGTGGGCCCCATGCCTCGCTGTGCTGTAGCTGATCGAGTCCTTGTGCTGGTTCAGACCGGTGCCAAAACAAGCCCGGATGACGTTGCGAGGCGGTATCATTTGTGTATAGGGGGGATAGTATTTGACGGAATGATGATGCCGACGCTCAGTCGTACTGTTGAAGAACCGGCCAGCCGCGGCGCGTAATCGTGCCGGAGGAAAGAAAGGGTGGGAAGGCAAAAGAGTTGAAGAAGCCATCGTGGTTGCAGAAAAATCAAATTACTGTCCTTAGAGGTGGGACTCTTCGAAAAGGAGGACCTCTGTGTGCGGCGACGTCGATCCGCGAAGCTTGGAACGCATAATTCCCTTGTGTGTGACGGATGAGAGAGGAGAGAAGCCAGGGTGACCGTACAGCCCAAAGACACCGGGGAGACTTTCTGAGTATGTTGACATCCGGTCGTTGGGGCCCGATCTCGATCAAGGAGGCGGGGCCCTTCATCCGTCGCGGTAGGAAAGGATGGGGAACTGCATTTACATTCTTCGGAACCCACCCGCCGAGGCACCAGCCAGCGATGCGCTCAGGCCTCGTGCCCGACCCGGTTGAGGAGCAGGCAGGATGCCACTCGCAAAGTCGTTCGAGACGTCTCCCGCTACTCCGCCGATCACGGGTACGGGGAACGAGTTGGCACCGCCGCTGCTGTTGTTGCTGCCATTGTTGTTGTTGTTGTTACTTCCGCCAACTCCTGCCGAGTTCCCACTGTTGCTACCACCCGTCGGACTGTTGCCGTTCAGCAAGACCGAGCTGTTGCCAGGTGCAGGACTGCCGGTGGGGCCAGATCCATGCATTCCCATGCCGTGCGACTGAGGCCCGCTCATATGTGGTACCGACGACGCAGGCGCACCGCTCATCGGGCCCAACATCGAGTTCTGATACGTGCTGTTGGATGCACCAGCTCCTGACGACGGCACTTGCCCCGATGGCGAGTACACGTAGTTGGAACCCGGCTGTGACGACGAGGGAGGGCCCATCTGGGACGAAGCCAGACCAAGCCCAACACCGCCCTGTACACCAGGGTGCGTGGATGAGCCAGAAATGCTTCGGCTAGCAGCTGTACCCATGGCGGGTGTGCCGGTCAGGCTATGCGGTCCGTATCCTTGATGCGACTGCATGTAGTCTGGGTAGGCAAAAGCGCCTGCTGGTCCTGCACCGGGGGTAGGTGTAGAGGAAGCCGAGTGTTGTGCGCCGTAGTCACCTGCATGCGGACCGTAGCCCGAGCCACCTTGCAATGCCAGGGGATGAGACTGAGAGTATCCGGATGCACCGGCTCCGGGACCAAGCGCAGGAGCTCCCCCGAGTCCAGATGGTCCAGGGAGAGTGCTGCCGGTGTTGCCTCCTACGGGACTCCCGCCGTGCAGAGCTGCACCCATGACGGAAGCAGGCGATCGGAGGGATCCGCCAGAGCCGGCACGGTGAATCTGCTGTTCCAGCGAAGGAGTGCGCGAAGCGACACCGACTACGCCAAGCGGCATGCTGGTGCTGGAGCCCATGCTGAGTGTGCCCGAGCCACCGATCGGTGCGGGGGGACCGAGGTCGCTGCCCATAGCCAAGCCAGGATTGGAGCCGCTGCCGGGGGTGTACGAGGCGTAGTATTTGCCCACAATCTTGCAGAGAGCGGGTCTGAGTGTTGCCCAGGGGAAGACTTTGACGTCCTTCTCAATGTTGCGAGGCTTGGGTGCCGGGAACCCCATGATACGCTTGAAGAAACCAGAGCAATCCGCCTTGTTCTTGCTGATAGTCATGGGTCTGAATCCTTCCAGATTTCGTCGGATCCGATTCTTCTCCTCTACAGTGAAGCGGTTGTTGATCAATGACTCCAACAGGTAGATCAGATCGACCGAGGTGATGAAGCACTCGTTCTTGTCAGGTCGGAAGATGCAGCTGACAATGATGCCGCGAGGTCCATCGGGCTGGTCGTATTCTCTCTGCATCACGCTCTTGAAGCTGGCATGGATGGTCGTGCCCTCCTGCCGTCTCCAGAACTGCAGCAGCCGGCGCCCGTTTGTCCACTCTTCGTGATCCCAGCCGAAGACTTGACGCTCAAGATCGCCTTCTATTTCGAGCGAAGCTCGCGGTGCACCGTCGGGTATAGTGGGTACCGGCTGCGGAACCGGACCCTGTAGCTGAATCGGTGTACCTGGGCCTCCCCTGCCCTGCACGTGGTAGGGATCGTTGTCCATGCCAGGATGCGGGTAAGCCCCCGAGTTGTCGAGCGGCAGCTGACCCTGAGCATTACGCATGAAATCAGGCATTCCAGCAGGTACGCCCATCGGGGGTGGAGGGGTCGACATCGCGTGCAGGTTATGCGGGTGACTTGACCCGTGAGTGGTGTGGGGGTATGATTGGGCGTGATGGTAGGAATGCTGTGCATGTGCGGGTGTATGCATCATGCCGCTGGCATCTCCACCCATGGAATTGTCGTACTGGGAGCGTGGCGTGAAAGTGAATGGCGTCGAGAGCCCTGGCGCCGGTCCTACCGAGCCGGGAGTGGAGTGGGCAGCCGAGTAATTTCGGAAGCGGCTGTCGCTTGAGGAAGCGGGCATGAATCCGCTATGAGACGGTGTCGACGGTCCGTTTGGTCCGCCTGGGCCCATGTTTGGCGTGCCAGCCATGTAGCCGGGTGAGGCACCTGGCTGCCCTGGCCCCAGAATGGGGAAACTGGCTGGTCTCCTCAAAGCCTGCGCCTGCTCGTCGGCATCGCGTGCAGCTGTCATGAGACTCATCGACGACACTTCCCTCTGGCGCTCACGTTCGCGTTCGCGCTCGCGATCCTTCGGACTCATGCGGTCAGCACCACTGGCCAAGGCATCCAGATCCTCTCCAGGGCGTTTCAGTCCGTTACGGAATGAGCCTGATGGTATTGCAGATTGTGGACACGGTCCAAGAATCATCGTAGTTAGCGGCAGATATGGGCCATTTCCTCGCGAATCTGGATCGTTCCACTCACTGAATGCAGAGATGCCGACATCTGACGAGCTGAGAGCACTGGAGCTGTCCGTTGACAAGTTGCCAACGTGGGGAGGGAGATACGACCCATACGCGTTGTTGAGGTACGGACCCTGCGATGTATGGAAGCCGTGCTGGCCATTTGAGGAGCTGAGACTCTGATGATGTTGCTGGTGATGGTTCTGAATGTCGTTGACTCCGCCAAAGGATGATCCCTCGCCCGACATGTTGATTCACGACGACGGCACGCTGCCTTGGAAAGAAATAGGAATGGGAAGCTGAGCTATCTGTCTGGAGCAGCAGCTTTGGTGAGGTTCACGTTTGGACCGCTTGAGATGCGGGCAAGGGGGGGGAGGAAGGACGCGGGTGGAGGTAGGAGAGGATTCGATTGGCTGAGACCAATGGTGGTGTGGGCAGGAATGTCAATAGGTGTTGACTTTGGGAAGAGAAGGATCCTGAGGATGATGTTTCGAGTTCGAGCTCACCTTTCCTTTAACGGAGAATGTGTTGGAAGGAAGGGGTGGAACCGTTTTGACTTCGTTTCGGGTTCGGCTATATGAAGGCAAGACACCGGCGGGTATGGTGCGAGACCGAATGGATCGAGCCGTGGAGGAGGAATGCGACAGATCTAAGGGTGACGTGTTCCTGATTGTGCAGTGCGCCGAGCGCTGGGAAGACAAACCGAGGTAACTAGGACTTGCTGCTGCGAACTAATGTCGTAAGATTGGGGATCACGCTGGGAAGGTGCGGTGCAGGGCTGAGCTGCAAAAGACTTGGCGCGCGGAGACCGAGACCAGGAGTGCGAGATATGGGAGAGAGAGACAGGCTCGGGGTTGTGACGATGCCTGGGTTGTGTCGGGAGAATACTGATCCAACTCTTGCAAAACGCTGCTGCAAGGGCGGAGTGCTCTTTGTTCTGGACAACGTAGGGATCGAACCGGTTTTGAGCTTTGGTTGGGCTCGGACGATTTTGTAACAGGGCAGGGTTTTCGTGCCAGACTGCCGTGGGGTGCTCGTCGCGGGGGGGAGGGAGGTGGAGAAGCCAGCGAGAGAAAGAGGTGAGACAATGGATGTCTCTGACCGAGAAAGTAAGCGTGGATAGTGGTCAGATCCCTGAGGAAGGCTTTGCTTGTTGACGAAGAACCAGTGTCGGAGAGGATCCAGAGCGAGGCGGGAGAGAGAAGAGAAGTATGTGCGTGGATTTGGGTAGAAAGGCTCGAACTCCTGACCTATTGGGGCCGGTTCTGAAAAGAGGTGCAGGGGAAGTATTTGTCTGAGAATTGGAAGGAACAAGGAGCCTGTCGGGAGCTCTGAGCGACCTGGTGCTGGGTCGCCAGTGGTCGTATGACTGCGGGAAGGGCAAGTGGGAGTGCGCGGGTACGGTTGGATCCAGGGCTTGGAAAAGAAAAAAGCTACGACGACGTCAGCACTACCTGGTAAGGGGAGGCAGGCGGGACAAGGATGGGTCGGGTTGGCCAGGTCAGATGGGGGAGGGGCCAAGAGGGAAGGGGGAGAGAGAATGCTGGCCGAAGAGCGTTCGGAATGGGCGGAGATGGTGGAGGAGGAGGAGAACCTATTTGAGCAGGGATGAATATATGCGTGGATGTGTATCAGATTGAGACCAGGTTTCAGACCAGTTTTGCAGGGACAGCTAGGATCGATGTCGGTATGCAATACCTCAAGTTGAATGGGGAGGGGGAAAGGGGAAGGGGTGCCCTCCGGCAGTCCATCTGCACCAGCCAGACAGACAGACGGGCGAGCCGACCCGACTCCGACCAGAGAGGACTTACCCTGGGAAAATAGCTCTCAGGCTAGTAGTATGCTGCAATGATGATGCAGATATGGTACGCAAGCGGGAAGAGTCAGTGAGCCAGTTGGTTCGTGCCCGAATTGGAGGTGGACGTGGTCCAGGTGAGGGAGCGGTGGTTTCCACGCTAAGGGAACAGAAGTCAAAGACAAATATGCCCACGCCACCCTTGCTGACCAGGCGCCAGCCTGTCATCACAGATACCACCTCGCTCCCTAGCCCGACGGAGTCATTGCAGTCAAGTCTGCGATTGAGCCGACTGAGTGCATGGACCGCTATCCAATCCCGCAGGGTGGCCCCCGCCAATTGATCTGGCCCCCCCAAGTGTGATGCCCCAACTTTTCCCCCCCTCTGCACTCCAGTTCAGGGACGAGCCAACCAGTCTGAGCCAAGGCTTCCCCCTCGACTGTGGATTACAACATTCTTCACATGACACGAGGTCTGCCATTTGCGAGTCCTAAGGCTGTGCGGATGCCCAACTCTGGTGATGATGACGATGATCCGCCCTTCCCCAAGGGCTGGACTTTGGAGCTGCAGTCTCGGTCTGATGGGAGCAGAGACAGTCTGAAAGACAACGTGCTCGCAGGTTGGTGGCGGACACCTCGACCTCTCGACGGAAACGGAGGGGGGGCAGGGACAAGCACAAATGCTACATACCTGACTGTTTGCAGATTGGAACCGACGTCGGGCGGCGCTGGTCGAGAATCGAGGATCGGACCGGAGGAGGGCGGCTCGTGGTTTGGGGACAATAGGTTTTGTCCACTAGACTGGTCGATGCGCAGACGCGGTTGGAAGGGAAAGGGAGAGAAGGTGGGAAGGTGGGCCCCTTCGGTGCAGGTCTTCGAGGTTCAGTATGGATTCGAGTCGACGGAGTCGGGATTGGTCTCAGAATTTTCGATTTCGTTTTTTGAGTGGTTTTTCCCCGTTCACTAATTGAAATCGAAATGCAGGCTAGCTGAGCTCGCGCCAGCAGATCGAGACGGATGCCACACGGCTCCACAGTTGCCCTGCGTTTAATTCTTTTTTTTCTTTTTAATTTTAATCTATGCACACCACACACATGTTGTCCGAATGCGGACGGCCCGAGAAGCCACCTTGGAGCGTCAGGAGAAGTGAGCTGTGAGCGCGGCTGCGCTGGAGGGGCGGAAGGCAAAGGACCGGAAGGCGGCCACGACGAGGAGACGCGTCGCAGACACGCACGGCGTACAGCACGCTGTCCAGATTCCACAGGGGCAGTCAGCTGCAGCGCCAGCTATCCAGTAGAGCTCAACAAATAATCAGACAAATCGAGTCCAAGTTGAGTTGTGTGTGTGCCTGGGAGAGAGAGAGAGACACTAACGAGTACTGCACCAGTGATCGTACACACTAACTCCGGGACTGGCAATCCACACAGCCTCACCATCAACTGGACTGGGCTGGGGGGTCATCAGACTGGCTGGCTGGCTGGCTGGGACAGGACCGGCTATGAGCATTTTATCCATTAAACCCGCGCGCCAGCGTTTAGTGTCTATTTTGAAACAGCCTCGCGCCCTGGCGACTGTCCAAATTACAATACAAGCACATACTGGCCGGCCTTTCTGAGGACTGCTCAGATGCTCGAGTTCGCTGCCGCCCTTCCTCCGCTAGGCGCGGCCACCCACCCACTCCGGCCTGAGCCAAGAAAAATTATCGTGGCACGGCACGACCCCGTACAGTATGTCCGTCCCTTCTTCAGGTGCTCAGTGATCCGCGCACACAACTCTGATTTTCATTATGGTCAAGAACGAAGACAATCTTGTAAGAGTCCTCGCTCGCTACGTATGTGGTTGTTGGCTCATGCAATATCATAGAGGTTGTGTGCGTGTGATCCTCATCAGCGATCGTTGGAGGCAGCCCCAGCGCATGCCCGGTCGTCTCTGGGCATCTTTGATATGTATGAGAGGTGCCGCATTTCCGGCAAAGGGAATTGGGCTCCCACAACCTGGGATGGCAAACTGTTGGCACTTCAATTAGGGAGGCAAGCCGTGGTCATGCAAGGGCAGCCCAGCTTTTGGCCCTTGGCTTTTTTTTCCTTCTTTTTTTATGTGTTATTTGACAGTGCAGAATCATTGTCGGACTTCTGTGGGACCTGCGTCGTCTGTGAGTGAACCAACCCTGCTCCGCCGTCTCTTCCCAAAGATCAGCCGATGTTTGGGAGCGTGTATGTGTGTGTGTCATGTCCGCCATCCGTCACCTGCACCAGGAGCTGGCCTAGCATGAAAATGATAGCGAGGAAACAGTGGCGGGGAGAGCTCGGCGGAGGTCCCAGTAGTAGCTTCAGTCTTTGAGATCCAATCTTGACACGCAGGACGCACGTAGCATGAGAGGCACTTGGGAGCTTTCGTCAGAGACTATGTACTGTACAAATACTTGCACCCAAGCTACTGTATGTTGGTTCGACATGCTGGGAAAACACCCCTTTATCTGTCTATCTATCTATGCACCAAACTAGCCATGATATCAACGTACAGCCTATGGCTAGGTCTGGACCTCCAGCCAAGGTGCAGCGTGCATATGTACATATGTGCACCATCGAAGCAAGCAATTGCGGTCAATGTCATAATCTCAGTGCGGGGTGCAGTCGCAAAGAGGCGGTGGATCCTTGTCTCGGTGAAGAGGACGACAGGTCTTGAGGCGGGTGAACAAGGGTGAGACAGAATTTTGGATTTCAGTCAGAGAGCACACCGACGTCTCGCGTCCGTCCCCAAGTCACCTTTGCTGCCCCTGCACATCTATGTACATACTGCTGCACAGCACTGACAGCTGCAAAGAAGGCATCGCACTTTTAAGCTCCGCGGCCAACCAAAGGCGACTTGCATCATCCCCGTTCATGAGCACCGACCATTGATTCAAGGAGCAGGGGCCGACTTGCTCACCGCCCAGACTTGCCTCCGTGGCTGCACCAGCGAGCACCAGAGCTTATTTCAGTGCGGCCCGGCCGATCCAGCAGCCTGGTACACTTCCACACTTCGCCCTCCGCTTCGCAGAGCCAAAGTTAATCCAGGGTTATTGGAAAACTATCCCCGATAATAATTGGTCACTCAAGGCCACAAAGTATCCGAGCCTCCTGGTCAGGTGTCCATCCTTCCCCACCGTCTCGCTGACCTACCGCCGCCCCAATGAATGCTCGCTGCTTACGAATCAGATGCCGCTACAGGAAGTGCATCTGTGATGTCTGCGTCGGAGCTTCTCGTGCACTTTCTCTTCCAATAAATGTCACAGGACCAGCTCCGCGGGTAACCGATGATCACGTGACCACAGCTTCTGTTTGGAGATCGACTTGCGAGCGAGTGCGCCCCATCCTGTCGACAACTTCGTGATCACAGAAGGGGAGGTGTTAGACAGAAGGAAGCCTGGGAAGCGCGCGCACGCAGGATGTCCAAGCCAGAGACATCGGGTAAAGCAAAGGACCCGGCCGTCACCGTCGAGGCTCTTCAAGATGCCCGGTCCTGTCTTGTCCAGATGCTGGCGTTGCTCGACCCGGCAGCAGCAGCCCAGTACGTCCAATCTTCAAGCGCACAGGGCATTCTCCAGCCAAACCTGAGCGAATCCCTCTCCCAGGACGGCACTCCAGGCCTGATCCATACCTTGCCTGCGCTTCTCGCCCCAATCCTGCAACCCATCCATGCGCAGCAACAGGCTGCCGCGTCAGCCGCCGCTGCCAATGCAAATGCTGCTGTACAGCAGCAACAGGCTGGCACCCTCAAGCCTCCACTCCAGCAAGGTCCTCCGGCCTTTTTGGGCAATGCTATCCGATCCGCCTTGAAAAAGTCGGCTGATCTTTCCAAACTCGCAAAAGATTCGTCGTCGGCCTCTTCAGATGCAAAGCGCAAGCCTGCAGAAGCGGAGCCCAAGGAATTATCTGCCCTTGCACCAGCACTGCAACTAAGCATTCGAGTGCTCAAAGACTCCCTTGTCGAGCACAAGGAAGGAAAGGCGACCTTGACTGAGGTCAGCGATCAAGATGTCAATCCGCTCTTGATCCTTCGCAAGCGGAAACGGCAAGCCGAACAGTCAGATAGGTTGGCCAGAAGACGTCGCGTCACCGACACGATTCGCTTCCTCAACTTCTCCATCCAGTCGAATGCGCAAGCGTCGCAGCTGCCAGATGCCAAACCAAACGCGTCCTCGCTTCCGTCCGAGGTCTGCTTCCCTGCGCCTCCAGTCCAGAACATCGATTCCACACCCGACCAATTGCTCAGTGCAAGGACCTTGCAAGCATACATCCGGAAAGTCCAGTCGCACCCGCGCTGGAAACAACCAAAGCTGGCCAGCGGCCAACAGAGCCAGCAAGCCGCTGACAAGTCGGATGCTGTGCTGCTGCCACAACGGAAGCTCCACATCCGTTTGCATAACGCAGCAGCACCCAACCCGTCCCTGTCTCGCACCATTTCGCTCCTGTCGACATCCAGCGGAAATCGTTCAGGACGTGTGGGACCTCATGCGTTTGGCTCGGCTGGCATCTTGGCTCAGATCGAAGGAGTGTTGCAGGTGCTCTTGACACTGGGCGTGCGCTCGCCAGGGAACGAGCCCGAGAAGGCTTACGTGATCGTCACCCAGGCGAATGTCAGGGGTGCATTCGAATCAGGGCCCATGGTGCCTCGCAGCCAGCATTCATCTGCTGCGGCTCCAGTGTGCGACACATTAGCCACGGCGCATTTACCGTCCGCATCGCCAGTCTACCGCGCCATTTCTGCGGAGATGATGGCGTATCTGACCCACGAGCGTCAGGCTGATCGTCATCGAGGTGCAGGTGAAGATGCTACGGACGACATGTCGAGTGCGTTCAGAGAGTTGGGTCGGGCGTTGATGTTCGTGAGGGCATTGCGAACGGTGGAGGATCACAGCATGCCCGCCCCTCCTCCTCTGCCTTTGTCCTCTTCAGGAGACGCAGGTCCTACAACATCGACACAGCAGCAGCAAGAGGGAGATCCAACCCAACGTTCTTCTGAGGGTCCTGAAGCAGTAGGCCCGCAGAAGGATGAGCCCATCCTAGGTTTTGTCGGCTTCTTTGATCCCGAGGCTCAGGACGGGGCATCGGATACGCCAGATGCCGCAGCGGCTGACTCGAGTGCCACGGCTCGCCGTCAACGGTCATCGGGCACGTGGGCGAGCGGCGCGCATTTCGGTCAAGCACCTATCCGGTGGGCCTGGTGTGCACCACGCACGCCCGCCGCCTCAAGCACGACTGGCACCACTGCCGCAGGCTCGACAGGGGAAGACGAGCCGGAAAAACGAGGAGGTGCAAGATGCCGAGGGGGAGAATGGCTTGCATTCAATCTGGGAGCTGCGTCCACGGCTCCCGTCCCAATGGCAGAAGCGCACACGAACGGCAACTCCTTGATGGGATTTATCGGCCCTGGCTGGAACGCAGGCACCTTGGGCGGCGTAGTGGGACCGGCGTCCCATGGTGCTCCTGCTGCTGCCGCTGTTCCTCCCCCTCCTTCGCTTTTGACCGGCGGATTCGGGGTCGGCGGAGGCTCGATAGGCGTCATGGGAGGCAACTTCAATGCGGCAAACATGGCAATGTCGCTGCCATTGGGCATGCCACTGCCTGCTCCTCAGGCTCCTGTCCCGGGTATGGTCGGGCTGGGCACGGTACCGATGCAGGTATTGGGGGGATTCTCATGATTCGCAGCCCTGCCTTTCCTGAGGGACTTGGCGGTACCGGGTCTTCAGCTCGCGGAGCGCACTGGCCTTGACCTCCATCCCAGACGCATGTACGATGCTGCGCGCGTTCTCTTCATCACCACGATAGAATGCAAGTCTAAGGCATGACATTGTCTTTTTATTTTGATTTTGATTTTTCACCCCTTCGCTACACCCCACAGTGCATTTCCAAACTCTCCACAGAGCAAGAAGGGGCCTTTTACAGTTGTCGGTGTCCGAACATGCGGCTGAAAGAAAGGGAAAGACCACACTTAGTATACTGCCTGCTGTGCAATCACGTCGAGCAACGTACTCAAACAACGCCATGATGGTCCACTTCCGATTCTCGCCCTCTGGGAAGACCACCGATCGATCGGAGAAGAAGACCTGGTGGAAGGACAAAGCGATGAGTCACTACACATAACGGTTGCCAAGTGACGTCCCAGTGGGGGCAAAGACGTACCCCATCGTCTACCTCGTCACCCTTGCGTGGAAGACAGTGCATGAACTTCCAGTCAGGCTTGGCCCCACCGCGCTTGGCCAGATCCTCGGTTACTTGGAATCCCCTAAAATCACGCAATCTCTGATCCTTGGTTGCCTCGTCGCCCATGGAGATCCTGAGTCACGGAAGGGGGTCCGTTTAGCTATATTGCTCACCTTTGGAGCCAGGACCCACATTTTGCCTTGCAAGGACTTACCAGGTATCTGTGACAATGATGTCTGCATCCTTGACAGCCTCGAGTGGATCATTTGACCATGTGACCTCCCCAGCGGACACTCCGTCCGCAAGCTTTTCTGCTCGCAGGCCGTCCTGCATTGTTCCCCAAACGAGATCATCCCGCTTGTATGCGTCACCTGGTGGAGTGGCTACGGCGAGATGAATGCCCAGACGGGCAAACGACACAATCATGTCGTTCAGAATGTTGTTTGAGTCGCCGACCCAAGCGACCTTGAGTCCGGCAAGCTTCTTGAGATCAGACGAGCCTGGTCCCGCGTAGATCTCGAGCATGGTCTGGAGGTCGGCCAAGATCTGAGTCGGGTGGTAGCGCGCCGAGAGCGCGTTGATCACAGGTACCCGAGAGTGTTTCGCGAGCAGCTCGACTTCGGAATGGGCGCCTACTCGGGCCATGATGCCGTCGACCATGGAAGCGAGGATGCGGGTGGTGTCGTACAGAGTCTCGTTCACGCCCAGCTGGATATCGGACGGGCCCAGGAAGATACCGGTTCCTCCGAGCGACGCAACGGCTGTCTCGGAAGCGACGCGCGTGCGAGTGGAGCGCTTGGAGAACATGATGGCTACCGACTTGGACTTGAGCGAGCTGGGAAGCGGGGTCGACGAGTAGTAGGCCGCCTTGAACTTCTGTGCGGTTTCGAGGACATTCTGGATCTGGCCTACGCTCAGGTCGGCGAGGGTGAGCAAGTGGGGCGGGGTCTTTCCCTTGGAGTCCGGGTGTGATGTGAGGACTGTCTGCGAAGGCTCAGGCTCAAAAGTGGAGAGAGTTGAGCGGGCGGGTGTCGAGGATGAGAACGCTCGGGCGGCTGCGTTGCATGTCCTAATGGGCGCAACAGCGCGGACACCACTCTGAGCGAGCTGCCGGGTGAGATGAAGAGCGGACGAAGGAGCAGACATGGCAGCCAACAGATGCAGAAGAAGCTGACAGCAAGGCAAAGATGGATGGAGGGTGCAGGCACTCAAGAATTTCTGGACTTTTTGGCCGTGCATGCTGGACGAGACGATAGCGGATAAACAAATTTCCTGGAAGTGAGTCACCGAATCGGGACAGGTCACGTGCCCCTATCCGCCACCCCACCGCCTCCGCAGCATTCAATCGCTCACTGGGCACTCGTTCGCTTGGTCGACATCAACACCACAATCACCAAAGTATGACAGGCACATCTACGACGAGACTGCAACGGCAGTCATCGCGCTCGCACACGGGTAACTTCAACGCACGATCTGGAACACCGAGCGGCGCAGGCTCATCTTCTCAAACAGCATCTGCTTCGACGGGCCGGAGGAGGAGAGAGGGCTCAGGCAACCACAGCGCGGCAGTGGCCGCCCTCACAAGCTCGCCTCCCCAACCCCCAGTACTGGACCCCACTTCACACCCTTCGTTAGCGGCATGGCAGCGATTCTTTGCGAAGCACCAGCCAACTGCGAGTGATGGTCATGGGAAGACACGCAACAGGGAGCCGTCCGATTCGAAGAGCAGGACCAAGACGACGCCGAATGGCAAGTCGGTGTTCGCCACTCATGTAGCCAGCGAAGCTGCGCATGAGGAGGCTCTTCGTAGAATACGAAAGCTCACATTGACTCACGGAATCCCTTCGGATGAGGTGAGTTCTCATAACACAGCATCTGACCGATTCCGCCACTGACAATGCTCTTCTGTTGATGCCTGCGCAGTTCTTGACGCCCGCCGGTAGCACCTATCGATCTGTTACATGGAAGCTCCTGCTTCAAGTACGCTCTGTATCAGCCGACTCATACCTTGGCTTGGTCCGGAGAGGCAAATCACCAGCATTTGACAAGATCAGAAACGATACCTTCCGCACGCTGGCCACTGATCAGGGTTTCAAGCGACGAGTGCACGAAGACAAGCTCATCCGTCTTCTCAATGCCTTTGTGTGGCGTCACGCTGGTGAGCTATGCCGTTCGAATCCAGCCGCGTCTTGTCTTCCAAACTAATCAGTATGCCTTGCCCTATGTCATTTTGTTTTAGACGGTCAAGCCCACGCATCCTCAGCAAGCTACGACTTCAGCTATGTGCAGGGCATGAACGTCCTCGCGGCGCCATTCCTCTACGTCATGCCGTCGGAACTGGAAGCATTTCGCTGCTTCAGCCAGTTCATTGAAGTTTGCTGCCCACTCTACGTGCAGCCCACTCTGGCGGGTGTGCATCGGGGACTGAGAGTAAGTCGTTGTACATTTCTGCTCTTAGTGCCGCAGTTGCTGATCCGATCTTTGCGCTTTCTGACTGCAGCTTCTTGATGTATGCCTCGAACTCGCCGATCCTCATCTGTACAATTATCTGCGCTCCAAGAACCTCTCGGCAGAGATCTACGCATTTCCTTGTTAGTGAAAACAACAGTTGACATACTTGTGTTACAGGATGCTGACCTGACACCTTTCTCTGACAGCTGTGATGACGCTCTGCGCATGCACCCCTCCACTTGATCAAGTGTTGCAGCTGTGGGATTTCCTACTTGCATTTGGAGTTCATCTGAATGTCCTGTGCGTGGTGTCTCAGCTGCTGCTGATGCGGGACGACCTCATGCATAACCCAAGGTGAGTCTTGGAGATATTCCGCTTCCGTAAACGCCGAGGACCAAATAACTAACGCCAAGGTCGTCTCTTTCTTTTCAGTCCCATGCGCCTGCTCAGGAACTTCCCGCCGCTCGAGGCTCAACCAATCATCGGCATCACAGTCACCTTGGTCCGCGACCTTCCGGATGCCTTGTATGAGGAACTCGTTAACCACACTTTCGATCCTCGCGCGGTGGCATGACCCAAACGCTCTCTTCTCTTTCGATTTCCCCGTTTCTTTCTTTCTTTCTCGCTGCTACATTTGATGTGCGCTGTTATGGGACGCGTCAGTCGACGCTCTAGATCCAGCCTTGATGACTTGACGAAGTTCATGACCCATTTGTACCTCTATGCTACCGCAATCGCAAATGTTCTGTTCGTTGTTGTACATGCACCGAGTCATTGATAAGAAGCTGGCCTAGTGCTTCCTCGCTTCGGTGCGCTAGTGAACGTAACGACCTACCACCACTGGTTCCTTGCTCCGCAGAACTCTCAGCGAAGACGGACGTTCACCCCAACATGAGCTCTTCTCTTCCTCTCCAAGAGAGAATCGCGCTGGCCAGAGCTCGACGCGATGCCAGTTTGCCCAAAGAATACCTCGTGAATCTCCAGGCCCTCGGCCTCCAAGAGTTGCCAGACGAACCGATTCCGCGTCCGACTCTACCTGACGACCCGAGTCAAGAGTACTGTCCTTCTGATCTGTACCCTTCAGACAATGTTCTCGAGATTCCGCGTACCGTGTTGCCCCAGGAAGATGTTCAGATCACAGAGCTGTAGGTCTCGCGCGAGGACCAATCGCTTTCGACTCCAAGCAGACGTGACTGAAGACCGTCCATTTGACTACCATATCAGGCCCACTTCCCAGCTGCTGGCTGATTTAGCCTCAGGCAGCCTGTCGGCTGTCCGATGTGTACAAGCCTTCATGCGAAGAGCCGTCCTGGCTCAACAGCTCGTCAACTGTGTGACTGAGATGCTGACCGACTTTGCATTGCAAACGGCAAAGGATTGCGATGAATATCTGGCAAGGGAAGGCAAGGTCAAAGGGCCGTTGCACGGTCTACCTGTGTCTGTCAAGGATCAGGTGAGCCTTGCTTTGCTCAATTTCCTGCCATCATGCCTGCTCACCTTGATCCGGGGCTCTCTGTGTCAATCAAGTTCCATGTCTCAGGATACCCAACTGTCATGGGCTATGCAGCCTTCATCGAGCAGAAGCAGACTGAACACGCAGCCATCACCGAACTGCTCCTGCGGGCTGGAGCCGTGCCATTTGTGCACACCAATGTCCCACAAACACTGATGCGCGGCGAGACCGACAACCACGTCTTTGGGCGGACATTGAATCCGCACAACAGGTCCTTGTGAGTAAGCGCTCAACGTATTTGCAAGATTGTGGCTCAGCTCCTGATTTTCTGCTATAGCACCTGTGGTGGATCGTCCGGAGGCGAGGGTGCGCTCATTGCACTGAAAGGCAGCCCGCTCGGAGCAGGCACCGACATTGGTGGCTCGGTACGAATCCCAGCTGCCTTCAACGGTCTCTTCAGCTTTCGCCCGAGTATGCACAGGATTCCTTACGAAGGCAGCCTCAACAGCATGCAGGGTCAAGAGAGCATATCTTCAGTCATCGGGCCTCTCAGCTCAGATCTCGATGGCTGCATTGCATTTGTTCGCGCTGTTCTTGCGGAGAAGCCTTGGACTGTCGACCCGCTGGCAGTAACCAAGACGTTCGATCAAGAGGCCTTTGAACTCCGCAAGCTGGACGAAAAGACGTCAAGTGATACTGCTTCGCAGACACCGGAGCTCCTGAAAGATGGAAGCCCTAAACTCTGCTTCGGTATCATGTGGGACAACGGTTCGTTGATATCATGAGCGGGCTGCTGAAGCATACCACAAATCTGTACTGATCTTTGACCTCTCCAGGACTCTACACACCACATCCTCCGATCACCAGAGCCCTCAAGGAGTTCAAGGCCAAACTACTTGCGCAGGGACATGAAGTGGTTGACTGGGTGAACTACGAGTCACAAGAAGCGGCCACGCTAGTTGCGCGTTTGTACGTGGCCGATGGAGGCGAAGATATCGCCACTGTCGCAGCCGCAGGAGGCGAGCCGCTCATGACCAACGTTACGTGGCCCAAACCATCCAAGGTTCCCAGTGTCTACGACGGCTGGCAGCTCAATCAAGAAAAGATGCGATTCAGGACAGCGTTCTTGAAGCATTGGCAGGCGACTACCAAGCAGACAGGCACGGGTCGGCCGATTGACGCGCTGGTTTGCCCGAACGCTCCTTACGCTGCATGTCCGCATAATTATAATCGTGAGTATTAGAGGTCGGCAAACCACTGTTGTATGCGCAAAGCGAGCTCATCGCCGGATCGCTTCATTCATAGATCATATCCCTTACACGAATCTCTGGAATCTCGTGGATCGACCTGCCGTGACATTCCCGGTCACTCGCGTTCAGGCCGAACTGGACCAAGCCGAGAGTGAGCGGGAGACCATGGGCCTTCGCTACGATGCAGCGAAGTGGAACGGAATGCCGGTGAACCTGCAGCTGGTGGGACACAGAATGCAAGACGAGGAGCTGCTCGGTATTGCAAAGCTCGTTTGCAACTAAACGATCACTGAGTTCTCCCGCGAATGCATCTCAGGCCCCCAAATCGAATAGACTTTCCTCTCTCCTCTTGAGGACTACTTGCGCAAGTTCGATCAGCGCTCGGCACGCTCATGCGGTGGATATCGTGTGTAGCAGCGCTCGTGAAGAATTCCAATTACCAAGACGATGCAGATAGATCAACCTCCGGGTACTTCCGCTCTCTGGACTCCAAAGAATTTGCCGTGGCCTTCCGCTTCGCCTCTGAGATCGTGGTCGTACCAAGCGCGGGTCAATCCTGCTCTGGCTCTATCCTCCACATTGAACGGTCCTTTCACTGAGACGCAGACATCAGCAACTTCAGGTTCAGCCCAGCTCAATGTTGCGGGAACACGTGCAAGTGAGCTCACCTTTTCCGACAAAGTTGGACCGGACGTTGGCTCGGAACGTCTGGACAGGATCGAGTGGCTCAGGAAGCGAATGTTCGCAGAGCCACGATAGCCATCTATGGCCGCATCCCACATGGGTGCATTCATCGTTCTGTGTGATGCAGGCATATGATGAATCAGCATCAGATAATTCTGCAGAGATGGGATTGTAGGTCTCACGTGAATAATGTTGAGAATCTTGACGCTCTCTTCGTCCTTGGCGTTTTCAAATTTCTTGATGGTCATCGGGTTCTGTCGGAAAGTCAGTTCAGCAAACACGCCCTTGGGAGACCGATGACTTATCAGTAACGTACCGCATCGAGTCCTCTAGCTTCGTGCACGAGATGAATTACAGCGAGACGGGCGAGGAGTGACTTTGATGTCTTTTCCGCTGATTCCCACAGGCCGTGATGGACGGGCAAAGCACCTGGAAGAGCGACGGAAGACTGAGCGAGGTAGCTCCCCATGTCTAGATTTGGTCAGCTGTATGCTCACCGAAATGAGAACCCATCTCTACCAGACGCTCGGCCAGGAGCGAGTAGTGTTTTGCTTCATCCTGTGCCACTTTGAGGAAATCGGCATAGAAGGACACCGGCATCTTTGGAGAGTCGAGCAGTCCGTCAGCATGCATCTTGGCCGCTATTTGCGGTGCCCGAGCTACAATGTCAAACGCGAGATCGATGGCCCATTGCTCAATGGAAGCCAAGGAGTGCAGAAGGGCAATCCGACTGGCAAGAGTACCGCCTTTGCCTCGTTTGGGTTCTTGGCCTGGCCGAACCACGGTAGCGTCCACCCGTGGTGGTTTGTCAGGTGGCGTCTCTGCCTCGCTTTGGACCCAGGTTTTGATGCCGTCGACATCGGTCCAACGCCCTCCTCCGATCTGCTTGGCCTGCCCCGACCGAAAGGCATCTACGGCCAGGCGAGTGTAGTAGACTTTCTTCTTCGGTTCCGGGGTGTTCAAGACAAGGACAGCCCACTCGCTGACTGTCTTGGGCAGAGGTTCAGGTGGCAACACAGACGGATCTTGCTCAGCATTATCTGCTGTTGTGCTGGGAGAGGACGAATCAGAGTGTGAAATTGCTGCCATCTTTTGAGTTGCTGCGTCTATGCTCTTTGCATGGGCCGAAAAGGCTGGGGCAATAATCAAACAAAGCATGAAGGGTCAGACAAAGATGTCACTCAAGTGCGGTAAATGCGTGGTGCTCACCCTCGCTGACCGGTCTGAGCTCCACGATCTCCCATCCAGATTCAGGCTTTGGGGTTTCGATGTAGATCTGGCCGTCTCGATCTTCGACTGCGTATACACAAGTCGACATGCCTGTGGAGCTTTCACCTGTGCTGAGAGAAAAATCATATTCCTATTTCGCCAAGGTGATCGGTCAGGCCATGCTCAGTATCTCAGTCATGTGAGTGCCTGGATGAAGGATGCGAAGAGATATGCACTTACGTGCCATGGGCTGAATCGGCGATCAATGGGAAAGGATGAGCATAGTATCTCAACTCAGTACTTTGGAATTCGCAGACGCACCAGACGATGACAGCATCCTCGATCTCGTCCTCATCCTCTACATCCTCTATCGATGCATTCTCGAGAGGTGCACCCAGATGTGGACATGTTGCCTCCATGCAGTAGTACTTCGTCTTGCCATCATTGCGTTCCTTGTCGCTAGGAAAAGTGAAAATCACTGGATTGTTCTTTGAAGTGAGAAAACAGAAATTTCTTGGGCACAGCTATCAAGAAGACAAACTTACGCAGAGCATGGTATTGGGACGTCTTCCCATGTCTGAGCGTCAGATGATGTCGTGCTGAGCTCGAGAGCGTCTCAGCCGAACCTATGTGCAGCATGTTTTTGATCCTCAGGATTCGTCGCAATGGTGGACGCTCGTCAGGTGCGCTGGCTGGTAGCGACCGAAATTTTTTTCGTGTTCTTGATGTTCGCCAGCTTGCATGCTCTGTATCTTTGCACCTCTCCATCACATCACACACTACCCATGGAAGCATCGACACTCTACATGCACTGTGCTCTCAGGCCATCACTCAGTACCCCACTTCTCGATCTCAGCCGCCTCAGAGCCAAGGAGCGGGAAGGGGACAAGAGGTGGGCGAGCGAAGCAAACAAAGGGAAGTAAGTCCGTGGGAATTTCTTCGTAGCGGGGTGCTCATGGAGTCATGCACATCGCAGCTCGCTGAATGCTTCTCCTTGCCTCCATTTTCAGCAGCGCAAGAATGCGCACTCCGAAGCCTGCCTCTCTCTCCGCTACTCTGAGCAACGATTGTGAGCGGGTTAAAAGTACATGAGATCCAGTGCACCATGGTACTTGGAAGACACAATTAGAGGGCGGTGCCACGCTCGACTGTCAAAAGAAGACAAAGTCGAACGGTCAGCAGGTCAAGTCTCAGGGGCCATTGAGAAGACAACTCACAGCTCTCTCTGATCTCCTTGGTGTACTTTCCAAAGAACCGCTCCGCCTTCTCGTTGAATTTCCGATTCTTCTCGTTGATGTAGGTGACCTCGGAGTCCGGATCCGCCGGTCTCTTGCGACTTCGGGTCGCCCGGACTTCGTGCTCGTGATTGATGTGCGACGCCAGACGCTCGAAAGCCGCCTCAGACGGCTTATGTGTTCCATAACTGAGCGCGTCTGCATCTTGATACGCCGACGAGGTCGAGGTCCCTGAGTTGGTCGTGATCAATGCACCGCTAGACTGGCCGGATCGCACCAGAGCAGATGAGGAAGATGAAGTTCCGGACGCATTGGAAGCATCCACCATGGATCGCTCGTATTCTTTCAGGTCTGGTTTCATTTGCCGCACCTGCCGTTGATACGACCTCTCGGCAGCAGTATTGAAGTCTGAAGATTGCAAAGGAGCTCTTGTTAGTGGCAGTTGACCTAATCGGAGCAACAGATGAATGCTCACCAACTGGACCTTTGTCCCGTCTCTCTTCTTTGTCCTCCAGCTTCTCTTCCCAGGCTTCATTATCCTCTATACTGTAGCCCCACGCGCGTACTCGATCGAGATCCTCGCCGCTCTCCCGAATGTCCCGCTCCTCCAGAATCTTCTCTGCTTTCTTGAGCTTCCATGATTTGTGCTGAGGATCCTTCGCTACTCCACCGTTCTTCGCACGTGTTTGTTCGGCTATGACGTCTTTACGATTCGCCCTGGCAGAGTCGTTCTAGATCACCAATACGTTATCGTGAGCATTCTGCATTTTCAAACAACAAGATCGACATGATTTGTGACAGGATGACTCACCATTTTCTTCCGTAGCTCTTTCATTTTTGCCATCCGATCCTCCATTGAGACTTTCGAGATGTTAGCATTCGAATCTGTGGCCATCTCTGTCTCCGCTGCTTGATCCACCGGTACTTCTTCAGCATCAGCAGCGTCCGCGCTGGTCTCTGCATCAACGACCGCCTTGCCCTTCCCTTTCGATCGGGGTCCGCCGCCAATTTGTTCATCGACTGCGTGGATAGTAAAGACTGGTCCATCCAGGGGCTCAGATTTGATCTTCTTGCGTGAGACCTGGACGACATCGGGTGTGCCGTTACCGTTACTCTGCTTGGACGCTGCGGCTGCGCGAATGCGGTCCATGTTCTGCTTTCGCTTGGCGGCCGCAGTGCCCACAGTCGGGGAAACTTCATACACTCCCGCACTAGTCATTGGCAAGCTTGAACAGCTTTCACCTGCAAGTTTGGGGTATGTTTTCAGAGCATCGTAGTATGTTGCAGAGATCTTCTTGGCATCCTTTGGATCGACTGCGAAAGGGTAATCGTATGAGATTCAACACCCATATCTCAGACTTGTATCGCAGAAACATCGGACTCACCCTTCTGCAGAAGCTTAGATTTCCGGGAATCGTCCGCAGCACGCAAACTCTCCATGAGCGCGACGGATGCTTGCTCGGTCTCCACCCACTGCGGACGGTATGCAAAGTCAGAACTTGCCAGAGGCCGGATCGCTCCAGGATGTCGGCTCACATGATTGTCAACAAGATCATAGACTTTCACTGCGGGCTCCATGTCGCCCCTTGACAAGCCGAGCCCGAGGGTGTCGAGCGTAGCCCAAAGGCGGGGTCGTGTGGGATCTGAAATGTCCACCTCTACGTCCAGTATGGCTGCTCCCGCATCGACCTTCTGGATCTGAGCTGATACATCCACGATTTCCGCCCCGTTCGAACGGGACAGTTCCGAGATTGGCAGAGTGAAGAAGGCCGTCGAGCTAGACTCATTCGTAGTGCAGAAGCCGTGTCAGAGTGCTGTCCCACGATATCAACCATTTCCGCGATCGGAGACTCACCCTTCCGCTGTGAACACTACCTGATCCTCATCCTTGGACCGCAAGACCACCAGCTTAGTTATCGCGAGCTTTGAATTTTCCTCCGCCGTCCTTTGAGATGCTTCTACCTCCTGGATCCGCTCCTCGCTCACATTCGACTGGTAGCCCGGAGCCGTCTTCTTGGCGCCGCCTTGTTTGTTCTTGGTCTTTCCGCTGACCACGACATGAGGCAAGACGGCTGCGCTGACTTCGACCGAGGCGACAAGTTGAGAGCTGGTGTCTGTGTGAAGGTAGTTCCACAGTCGAAGCAGTCGCCCTCCATCCGAGGCTAATAGGAGGCCATGTCCAGAGCCATCCAGTGTCCGTCCAGAGAAATGCTTGTCTACCACGGACTGTGGAACGTGCGCCAATGCAGCAACAAAAGCATTGCTGCCCATCAGGTAGTTTTCTACTACCCATCCTGCGCGTTTTGGTCCCCATCTTGACACACGGATGTGCTCGTCCCGGTCAGCCGTCACGATGTATCGGGCCGCGCCCCCGTGTTCAGAGGGTGTGCTTGAGCTGGATTCTAGAAGCATTGCTGCAGTCAGCATGCTGGTATGACCAACGCGGGGGCTCGACCAAGGATCGCTGGGATCGGCTCCATCTTCATCGTCCGAATCAGCCGCGCCTGACGTGGTCTGCTTGATTCCCTTGGGCGCATCCTTCGGATTTGATACATTTGCTGCCAATCTTGAAAGGACCGTCTCAACAGAAGGGAAGGCTGGATCTTGCGCTGGAAAGCTGTGAACATGCAAGCTTCTTTGTGAGCTGAGCAAACCTTTTGGTAACGGGCCGGGGAGCTGTTACTTACCACCTGACATCTCCGAATCGATCTCCAAGCACGATGTAGCTGCTGTTCTGCTCCCAAAAGATGGTGTTGGCGCGCTTAGGCACAGGTCGAACCAGCACCTCTCCCCCTGGCGACAGCTGGTTACCATCCTGCTGTTCCTTGTCCAGATCCCACACATGGACCACCTTATCGTCTCCAACAATGACGACGTACCTCTCGTCTGGACTGATGGCCGCGTGCCTGGGAAAGCAAATGTCCTTCGAGGAGTAGGGCGCCGAGGGGACCGTAGTAGGGCATTCAAGGTGGCCGAGTACGGAACCAGTCGCGTGATCAAGAAGGATCACTCGGGCTGCGCTGAGGAGGAGGACGAGCTTCTTCTTGCCGGACGAGACGGTGATATGGTGGAAGGGTATGCGCCGCTCCGCATCTGGGGCGGCCGCATTCGCGTTGCCAGCCGACTGACTCATGATTGCGTCCTCCTCTATGATAATGATGATGATGATGGACGTCAAGTGTCACAACAAGATCCTAAAAAATTCCAAATCTTCCCGACTTCTTGATGACTTCAACCACCTCCAATCAACATACTGCCCCAACCTTCATCCCACATCAAATGGCAACTCCATCTCGCTCTCTCGTGCAGATCGCGCGCCTGCATCCTGCGCAGGCTATCTACGCTCCCGTCGCCGGTCCGAGCCGTCTGCTGCCTCTGTGCCGCCTGCATTCCTCCTCGTCCAAGTCGGGGCCACTCGCCTCCGATGCTTACACAAGCCAGCACCAATCCCACAGTGAACAGGCTCAAACCGCAACTCGCTCAACACCTGCAGACCTGTCCAAAGAAGATCGAGAAGCGCTAGAGTCCATGTTGAGAGTGGACCATGCGGGCGAAATCGCTGCCAACACCATCTACCAAGCCCAAGCTCAGGTTTTTGGTTGGAAGAGGGACGGAAAGACGAGGGATATGATGCTGGTAAGTCTCTCCTTGCCGCGTCCTCCATCCATAATCTCCTTGCGTCTTAACTGGACTGATGTATCTCGCTCGCTCACAGGATATGTGGAATTCGGAGAAGAAGCATCTCAGAGTGGCACGACAATTGTTGGTCCAGCATCAGGTCAGACCTTCTGCCCTGCTTCCGGTCTGGGCACTGGCAGGCCGAGTGCTCGGTGGTGCAACGGCATTGATGGGCAAGGAGGCAGCTATGGCCTGTACAGAGGCAGTCGAGACTGTCATTGGGGAGCACTATGACGAGTGAGTCCATGGGCCCCAAGAAGTTCTCCGACTTGCCACAAATTTGACTGAACCTCGTCGCCGCGTCTTCTGCAGTCAACTGGTTCATCTTCGATCAATC
This sequence comes from Tilletia horrida, assembly GCA_001006505.1. Classification (NCBI taxonomy): domain Eukaryota; kingdom Fungi; phylum Basidiomycota; class Exobasidiomycetes; order Tilletiales; family Tilletiaceae; genus Tilletia; species Tilletia horrida. The sequence goes on from LAXH01000001.1 coordinate 160,629, forward strand.
ACGTCCTCACCCCAAGCTGCCACTGACAAGAGCGCTCCCAGCCCTACTTCATCCGAGTCGAGCGATAGCGGGTCGAAGCATCCTTCCCTGCCCTTGCTTGCTGATGTAATTCGAGAGTTCAGAGACGACGAGCTCGGACATCTCGACACTGCAGTCGAACACGACGCTCAACAGGCTCCTGCACATGCTCTGCTAAGCGCTGTCATTGGCTATGGATGTAAAGCTGCGATTGCGGTTGCAAAGAGGGTATAACAGTGTGTAAAATAGTTGCTATCAAGAAATTCCAACGTCGCGTTCAATTGGATTGTATGCCCGATCAGCTTGAACGAGGCCCTTGTCGATAAGCCCAGTCGAGCATCCCTTTCACCTTGGGGAACGTCAGATTGAAGATGGGATGCGTCGGCCTGATCTCGTTGGTCTTGGGATTGCCCACCACTCGAGCGGGCTCGTCATTGGCGCGCGGCTCGATCTGCCAAGAAAGGGCAGACACGTAGCATGCCTTTCGCCACGCATTGCTTGCGTTCGGCATCGTGGGCTGATCAGTGGACGTGGTGGGCCCCGACGCAGTCGACGGCGTTTTCCAGATCTTCTCCAGTAGCACCTGCATCTCCTTGCTGCGGACGCAGCGATGCTGACACAGCGAAAGTCCGGAGAGATTGTAGCATGTGTGGTATGGGTCTGGTCGCTTTCCCGGCTTGTCTCGCAGCCCGCCTCCGCTCCGTCCAGTCACGGCGCCACCGGACGAATTTACTTGCGCCGCGATGAGAATGTATTCTTGTAGCGCAATGGGGTCGAAAAGCCAGTCATCCGACACAGTCGTCGAGCAAAATTCTTCCTCTGACTCCGTCGACCAATCTTCCTCCTCCGCCGATGTAGACGCAGTGTCCTTGGCGACGGGGTTCCCGTTTTGCTGCGTGGTCGCCAAGTCGTCCGCGTTTCCCTGCGGCAACTTCCGGCGCTTCCCACGCTCGCCAACTAAGCACACATCGAGGACGGCAAAGAGACCGGCTCCTCCAAACCACCCGTAGCACCCATCAACAAGCTTGTTCGTTCTGCCTCGGAACGCACCGAGCTCGATAGCTAGCCCCTGCTGGGAGCAAGCCCATCTGAGCAAGGCGTCGAGGTCGAGTGTTCTCGAGCCCGGACCTCTTGACAGGTCGAGCTTGTCGATGCCGTTCGATACCTCATCTATGCCATCGGAGGCAATCTCTTGGTAGGTTTCCTCCAGACCCAGGAGCGACAGGTAGCTGGCAAGTGCGCAATGAGCATATCCGCCATGCGCCTCTCCAAGCTGCGCTTGACTTTGACCAAGGGATTTCGGGTAACTCGAGGCTGCGAGGCCGCCTTCGTAAGTTTGACAGCTGGAAGAAAAGAAGATGAAGCAAATGAGATGAGATGACGGCTTTTCTCGCGCCGAAGCGCAGTCGACGTCAGGTGACTCACCTGACGATGAAGTCCTTCATCCCTGATACCAGCTCTGGAGTGCAGATTCCTAGAATTATACTGACGCAAGTCACGCAGTAGGACGCTCGCACGTCAACCTCGCCCCCCTGATGAACGACAAAGGATCCGTCTGGTTGTTTGAGTGACATCATCCATCTGTACAGACCCGCTCTGTGTATCAGCACAATCCAAGAGAGAGTGAAAAGGTTACAGTCAGCGGTCTTTCTCCAGCAAAAGTTCAAGCCTAGTACACACCTGTTGATCGCATCCCAGCCTCCGCGGCCCACCTCGACTGATTTTCCGGCCTTGACATCTTCCGGAGTTGGCTCAGGGCCCGGACCACCGACAATGGCCAGAGCGCAAACAGCAGGATAGGTATTCATGAGATGTGGGATCTGATCAGGACCGCCACCGAAGCCGCCGTCTGGGTGTTGGAAGGAGAGCAACGTAGCGATGGCTCTGGCGCGGGTCGTAGGGTCAAACGCAGCACCGAGGAGGTCCCATGTGTGAATGGTCCAGTACTGGATCCAGGAGCGGTTCGTGTCAAAGGAGGCGGTGAAAGCAGCGGGAAGCGGGCCGAGCATTTCACTGACAAAGGCGAGATGCGCTTGTCGGTTGAGTGTCGGAGGTGGCTGGGGCTTTCGCCGTTCTGGGTTCTGGGTAGGTGCCGCGCCGTCGCCCGCAGCGGTTGAGCCCGAAGAAGGGCCAGCCTCAGGCACATCTGTAGCTGCTACAGCTGGGCTAGCAGCTGATCGTGGTGATGGATCGAGCCAGGGGTTATGTAACGCGGGTTCTTTGATTGCTGCTGCCTGGTTTGCCTCTGGCTCCCCGACATGGTAAGGCAAGAGCAGCTGAGCAATCGTTCGTTCGACGTCCAGCTGGGCATTCGACGTCTCCGTGTAGACTCGGTCGTCAGGAGTAGCCCAAAGCGCCTGTCGGGTCGCAGACATGATGCTTGCTTCTGGCTCCAAAGACGAGTTGAAGGGACCTGCAGACTGGGCTAACTTGCTTGCGGGGGTGAAGGTGATTATGCTCGAATCAAGTCAGCTTGCTCGTTCTTTGGAAATTTCGGTTCCCTTTGTCCTCGCTGGCACAAAGGGGATTGGGAGAGGGTGGGAAAATGTAGCACGTGACCAAGGAGGCGAGTCCAACACTTCCCGGTTGTGGACGCGTTGCTGAACGACGCGGTGGTGTTCTCATATACACACGCAGGAGAAGCATCATGGCAGCTCTGGAAGCTGCATGGACGCAGAGTCTGACCAGACTGGACACCTTTGGCGGCCCCAGTCGCGCAACTTTAGCGGAGGTGAGTCTGACGGCTCGTGATCACTGCAGGGTTCGAGTGCTCATTTGGAGCCTTTTGATCGCACAGAGTCTGAGGCAGGTGGATGAATTCTTCCACCCGAACGAGGCACAGAAGTGTGCATGGAAACACGGACATGGTAAGATTGAAGCTCAGCTATCTGCCGACGTGTATTACGGACTTCTGAGGTAGGTGATCTTTTACAGAACAAGTTCAGGAGCATTTAGATGCTGTTGTGCATTCCATGTGTCAGGATAAAGTGGCCACAGCCTTTCTTAGTAAGTCACGACTTTCATGCGCACGGAGATCCCATGCTGACTGGATTTGGTCCATCCTGAAGGACGATGCGAAGACCACTTCGACGGCTGTGCAGGACTCCTGCTAGACAATATTCTGAAAGAGGAAGATTCAGGCATCGAGCTCGAGACCTTGGTTGAGCAATCCTTCCAGAGCGTACATGTCCTCATGCGGGTCTGGAGGTCTCCTTTGACTCTGGATGCATTTGGCAGGTAAGCACATTCATCATGCGGATGGGGCGTAATCTGTGCTCATGCGAGTCTCGCTACAGCGGGAAGTATTTGGCCCGCTTCCACAGCTTGTTTGCCAGATTGGTGCGGGCTCGATTCGCCAAAGGTCACTTGGATGTGCTTTCGCAGATCATGGAGCGTCTGGTTTGTCGAGTCGCCGAGCAAAGTCCAGTCCGGGCCGGGACATTCATACCAAGCACCTCCATATGGATCGATCTCGGCATAGCTGACCTCGCAGTGACCTTCTTGATAATGTGGATCAAGAGTCATGTCAAGCGGAGGGTCCAAGCGCTCAGCTCTGCCGATTTTGCGAACTACTCAGACGCTGAGATGGACGATGCGGCTGTCCAGTCGATCCTTTCGGAAGGCCCTTACGCGCATCCAGTCCTCCCTATTGCCCACAGCATCCTTGGCGATACCTATGCGCCGGTACTCCACGATTGGCTGCGATATTTTGAACAAAACAATCAAAAGTTTCGACCCTTGGGCGGCGACCTCCATAGCGTGCTCGGGAGTCTTCACCTCACTGCTCTGACAACACTCCTAGACACGAGGTGCGTAGAAACCAGTCAGAGCGGAGATTTTGGGCCTCCGAGGGTTTCGCCTGTGCATGTACTCACGTCGCATCTTAATACCACAGATCCGCACAAATCTTTGACATCATCATGGACTTCCCTAGCTCGAGTCCTGCGATTTCCGATTTAAAAGTGAGTCAAATTCTGGGGATATTCGAAACGGTGACATCTGACGGCACTCGTTGCTCGCCTGCAGGATTGTCTTCATCTGCCAAACGCACGAGAGTCCATGATCGCACAACTGGCTCTAAAGTGAGAATCTATAGATTCCAGATATCTGCTTGGCCTTTGCTGATGGATTCGGCGTTCATTCCCTGCAGCATCCACCAGCGTCTGCTCCACCCGGGTGCTCAGACGAGTGGCATCATTCTAACCTACCTTCGAATGGTCAGTGCTCTTCGTCTGATCGACGAATCTGGAGTCGTTCTATCTCGCACAGCGCCTCCACTTCGGTCTTACCTGCGCTCAAGACCCGACACTGTCTCAGCAATCGTGACTGCCTTGGTCGGTACTGATCCAGCCTTTGAATCGCTCCGAGCGGAGCTGAGAAGGGAGAACACCTATCACGGCTCGGACGCAAGGAACCTCAAGGCGAATCGGAAACGGAAAGGCAAGGAGGTTGCCAAGAGTGGCACGACTTTGACCGCTGGATATGACGAGCATCGCTCGATGGATCACGACAATGAGGGAGATGTCGAGGAATTTGGCCACTTTGACCCAGAGTACTGGAAGAATCCGTATTGGCAGCCACGACCCGTAGATGCGGGAGTAAGCTTCAGCGCAACAAGCAATAGCGACATCGTCAATATGCTGGTGTCCATCTTTGATGAGGAAGCCCACTTCGTCAATGCTCTAGAGCGAAGCACAGCAGCAGAACTGATCAAGGTCAAAGGATACTCTCCAGACAAGGAGGTAGGTCTTCCCAATAGCTTCAACATTCTGAAGCACATGTTGCTCATCCTTCCTCTCATCCCAAAGTATCATAACAACTTGATTCTCAAGAAACGTTTTGGAGAGGCAAAACTGGCGCGGTGCGACGTCATGCTGAATGACTTCCCCTCATCACGACGAATTGACCAGCTAGTGCATGAGGCTATCATCGCAGCCCGTCGCCGTAGCTTGTATGCTGGGGCTCCGAATTCGATCCCGGTCGAGCTTCGGGAAACTGTCGATGCCCTTCATCCTCTGATCGTTTCCCGACAATTCTGGCCTTCACTCGAAGATGGTCTCACTCATGACCCCGCAGCTTCTGCAGGTGCAGGACCTGCTGGGTTCGGCGCAAGCGGCGCAGCGACAGCAGCAAGACCGAAACTGGGCATGATGAAGATGCCGGGCAAGATGGGCGAAGCGCTTTCTGCTTACGGCAAAACTTTCGAACAGGTCAAGACGACTCGCAAGATCCATTGGCTGGGCGGTCTCGGCTCTGTCGAAGTCGAAATCGAGATGGATGATGGCAGACTCATCAGAGACGAGTGCAGCCCTGCCCAAGCAGCTGTCATCGAAATTGCCGCTGGCAAAGGTGAGAGGGTAACTCGGATTTGATCAACCTTCGCTCGATGCATGCTGATCACTCAGTTTGTGCACTTCGCAGCCACTGAGTCTCTACCTGTCTCCACCGAGGAGCTTGTGCTTCAGCTAGAAGCGGACAAGGGCTTAGTAACTGCGGCACTCCAGTACTGGACCTCAAAAGGTGTTCTGAAAGAGTTGGCTGGCGTGCCAGGGTCTTATGAGGTTGTGGAGCGCCTCTGAACTTGAAATGCATGATGCTTCACTTGCTTGAAAGATGGTTTGATTGCTCAATCAAACAAGACTGCACGCAGATTGCCTTCGAACGCCTTGCGCACCGCCTTGCCGCCACGGACCACAATAACCTCCTTGCAAGTCTCTTTGATGAATGTTTGGTCGTGGCTGATGACTGTGAGATTGGAAGAGAAGCAATGCGGGGGTTCAGTCTTGCACCACCATCAAGCTCAAAAGGGCCACACCTACCGATTACTCCTCCATTCCACTTCTTGATCGCATTCGCGAGGGCGTCCAGACCCTCAACATCCAAGTGATTGGTAGGCTCATCGAGAACAAGAATGTGCGCTCGCTGCATGCTCAGTTGCGCGAAAGCAACGCGACTCTTCTGTCCACCAGAGAGCGTTTCGATGCGCTGCAGACCTGTGGGGCCAGTGATACCAAAGGCACCGAGGTGGGAACGATACTCCTGCTCCGTCTTGCCGGGGAATTTGGCCGCCAAAAAGCCGACGGCAGTGGCTTTGTAGTCCAGCTGGTCGATATGGTGTTGAGAGAACCAGCCGATTCGCAGACGTCCGTTGCGTTTCTGGTCACCCTTCAGAGGTGCCAGCTCACCGATGAGCAGTTTCATGAGGGTGGATCTGCAAAGTCCGGTGTGATGCCTGTCAGACCATGCATGAAATGGCGGTGTAGCACACAAAAGCAACTCACTTTCCTGCTCCGTTCGGCCCGATCACAGCGATACGACTGTCCATCGTCACATCACATGATACGTTCTGAAGCAGAATGCGCTCCGGAGTGTATCCAAATGTCACGTCGTCAAGCTGAATCAACGGGGGGTTGAGCTGTACCGCAAACCAGAAGACGGTCAGCAGAGTGCTGAATTGAAACGGTCATGTACTTGTAGAACACACCTGCTCAACTTCGGGAAGACGGAAAGTGACGACATCGTCGGCTTCTGGAGGTTCTAGGACGGGCAGCCGCTCCAGCTCCTTCAGCCGACTCTGTGCTTGGCTGTGAGGAGAATGGATTGTCAGGATAGGAGGTTCTTGGTGATCATGATCCGTCAAAAACTCACGCCGCACGATTCGCATTGTATCTCCATCGATCGACGAAGGCTTGCAAGTGCTCTCGCTTAAGTTTATTCGCCTCGTACTCGCGCTGTTGATTCAGGCGGCGTTCCTCTCGAGTGGCGTAGAATTGCGTAAAGTTACCTATGGGAGATCTGAGAGTCAGCATCATTGAAAGAACTAAACATCTGAGCTCCAGAGCTGACCTTTGTAGTAGTCGAGGCGCTGAGAGTGCAGATGGATGATGTCGGTGGCAACATTGTCTAGGAAAGCACGGTCGTGCGATACCAAGAGTAAAGTACCCTTCCATTCTTCCACGAGGTACTGGAGCGCAGAAGAAACGATTCAGCATTTCCTGCAAAGCTTCAAAGCTCAAAGTACGACTTACGTCTTCAAGCCAGGCGATGGCATCAAGGTCCAACATGTTACTCGGCTCGTCCAACATCAATAAGTCAGGTTTGCAGAACAGCGCTCGTGCCAGGGCCAATCGCATCCTCCAACCACCAGAGAATGCCTTGGTAGGCCAGCTCTGTCGTTCAGATTCAATGCCCAAGCCACTCAACAGTGCAGCCGCTCTGGCAGGTCCCGATTCGGCATCCATCTCGATTAGCTGCGATTGCACCTCGCCCAGGCGAGCTGTCAGTTCCTCCCGCTTCATTTCTCGCTGTCGCGTCGGCATGTCGACGGGTCCGTCCTCCATGGCTTCGCCCGCTGCGGCCGCAGCAGCAGCAGCTTCCTCAAGGGCCGCGAGCTGGGAATTGAGTGTGCGCTCCTCGGCCATCAGCCGTTCTCGCCAAACGTCGGCCCTCAAAACAGCCTCCAAAGCCGGAGTGTCATCACCGGTGATCTGTGGAAGATGAGAAGTGTCTCAGTGCGGGGTTTTGAACACAAGGACCGGCACTATTGAAAGGGACGTACTTCTTGCTCGACGTACAACAGCGAGATATGCGAGGGAATCGGCAGTTCACGGAGGGCCATGTTTCGTAAGAGGGTAGACTAGATAGCTAGGGCCGTCAGTATCACAGTGACATTTGTTCTTCCCACGTCGAAACTTACCTTTCCGTAACCGTTCCGTCCGATGACTCCGTATCGACGACCAGAAGCCAGAGTCAGAGTAGCATTAGTGAGAAGGCGGTTGGAACCGAAGCTGAGGTCTATGCTTGGCAGGTGAACGTCCTGTGCATCGGGCGACCAAGATTTTGGTTCAGCATGCTGGTCACCTTCGGTGAAGAACAACAGACCTACCTTGTTCTTTCCTCGGTGGGCTGCATTCTCAAGAGGGTTGACCTTGAGGAAAAGCTCTTCGTACGATGCCTGGTTCTTGGCCTGTTCGACAACTTTACTACTCTCGTAGAGATCCCGTTGCGCGCGCTTGACGAGCTTGGCTCGGGTCTTTGCCTCTTGCTTCTCGAGCTTCTTGAGGTCGACTGTTGTGCGATTCTTCTTGGATCCTCCGAGGGCGAGGTCTACGCCTCCTGCCGTATCGAAGCCTGCGGTCTTGCTCATCGCCGTCTGTCTCATGTCGACGACACGGTCCAGACGGGTGAGTCCGGTGTTGGTCTGATACAGTTCATCCTCCTTCGGCGCTTTCACCTCCAGGAGCGCTCGGATTTGAGCCAGCACCTTTTTGAGCTCCTTGGACTGAGCGGGGTCATATCGAGTTGCTGATTCGAGGATGGGCTCGATGACGGCAGTCAGAGCCTGTTCGGGCGACTCGTCCGGTTCGTCGACAAAGCCGGACAGGTAGGAGACGATGGGCTCATCGAGCTTGGGGAATGCCTTCCTCAGAAGCGATTCGGTGGAGACGTCGGCAAGCATGCTGTTCTGCAACCAGAGGAGACACAGATCCTGGCTTGCGCAAGTAAAGGGAAGATTGTTAGCTGCGATTCGCTCTGCTCTGCAGCTGTCGCCTTGTGTTCCTGTTCCTCAGAGTGACGGCCAGAAGTGCTTGAGCCTGCTCAGCATGCAGACGTGGTGGTCAGGAAGAATAATGAGAGCAACAGCATTTCTTCCATACGACTTGCTCCTTCACCACCTCCAACTTCATCTCGTTCAAAACGACAATCTTGCCAAGGGCCGAAGCAAGACCAGACTGCGCCGGCTCTCATCATTGCTACCGGCTCGAAGAAGGCGAGGCGCCGGGAAGCTCTGCCACCACTCTGAGCACGGCCGTGTGCCGAGTTTGGTCAGCTCGCTGCTGTCCGACGTGAGATCTTCAGACAATGCAGAGACAGCGACGGGAGCTCATACGTCAGGTGAGCAGCAGCTCAGCTCAGCGCACCGCACACTGACATTCAGCTGAAGCGCTAGCACCCTGTGCTTCATCCAGCTCGATATCTTGCTGTTCACGCTCTTCGTGTACATCTGGTTCTTAGACAAGAATTTGCTGCTTCTCGCGCTCAAGATCGGCCTCCAGGTCCAATATTGTAAGTTGCATTCCGACAACGCAGCACACAAGACCTCTGAACTGATCCTGAGCTGCATTCTTCTGTGAGACCAGGCAACCCGACCGCCTTCAATCCTGATCTTCCCCTGCCGATTCTGTGTCGGACGGTGCTCTTCTTCAATCTCGCACCGATCATCTCGCATGGATTCTTCTGGACTGGGAAGGGCATGAGCCCGCTCGACGATGTTGACGGGACGGGGATCGGCGGGACGTACAACCGTTCAGGCCGAACGGGCTTCGTCCTGGACTTCATCGGACAATGTGGGTTTCAAGCTCTCCCAGGAAGGAAAGGTCGATTCGGCTCCCCTTACTGACATGTGCCGTTTTGGAATTGATCAGCTTATCAGCCGACCAGGCTCCATCTGCTTTGTCTCGACGTGCTGACTGCATTCCTGCAGTGGCTTTTCATTATCATCGTCTCAGAGACTGAAAAGGCGGAAGACCTTCGCCCAGATCTGGACGAATTTGGCCCGCTCGATGGGGAACCCCTCCACGAGGTACTGCTGGTGGATCCACACGAGGATCGCCCATACTCGCGCCGACCAAGCTCGAAAAGGGATCTGTCAGATCGACCACACCGCCACAGCACAGAGGGCAACACTAGCGGAGACAGAATAGACGGAATGGACGGTGATGGTAGTGATGCCGACAGCGACACGCCGTTGAGGGCGGCAGAGGGCTCTGATATGCATTCAAGACATACATCTCGATCGGGACAAGGTGATGCCCCTGCGGTCCCTTCATCATCCCAGATCAATGAGACGAGGACGAGGAGGCGGAGAGGTAGGCGGCGTGAAGACGAATCCTCTACGAATCTACTCACGCCGGAGGGGGCAAACAGCAGTGACATCAGTACAGACCCTCATGGTCAAGGCTGGTCGCCTCGTAAGTCTTACGCTGTGATTTGGATCCCTTCCACTCTCTAGAAGCTGAACATCCTTTCATTTTGACTGTTCAGGTGACGAGGAAGCATCCCTGTTTTTGCCACACTTGCGATCAGGAAGCGATAGTCCACCTGGAAGCGCGCAGCGACCTCACGGTCGTATCCTGCTCAGTGAGCGGACCTCGCTGACCCATCCGGTCGTCCATCTGCCGATTGGCCGATTATTACGAAACACTTTCACATTCGTACCACTCTCTTCTTCAGCAGCACCCGACGATCAGTCCGCTGCTTCTGGACAAGGAGTAGGGCCAGACAACCGGCCGATCCCGGCGAGAGACGCTACTCCCGGCCTCACTCGATCAGAACGGATAACACCTGGGGGCGGAGGTGCGCGGGCAGGGAGAATGGTTGGATCGCTAGGCATCGTACCCATGTTCCGAAGATATCGAGAGGGCGAAGAGGCGGTGACTGCCTCGGGCGAGCGTGTGCGAGCTCCAAGGTCTCCTTCATCGCAGCTGCCTCCCAACACAATCCCAGTGATTGCCCTGCCATTCAACCCACCAACGCTGCGAAGGGCGCAGTCAGACGATCCCGACGTGAGCGTTCAGTCTGAAGGGGCAGTGCCTGCATCCGCCACTCCTTCGAGACAGGACAATGCGGATCGCGAAGAGAACTCCTGGGCATGGGTCGCTCGAAACTTCAGTGTAACTGGCAGAAGATGAAATCCATTCCAAATGCTGAAAGCGGAAGGATGCATTTAGTATACAGTTCCGTACAAGGGAGAATTGGCATATGCCAATCTGACAGCGGCACGGGTCTGATTCAGTTTGGTGCCTGGGTATAGGACGCCCTGAGCCGAGCCTGGAGGTAATCGCCACTCTCATACGGTGCCTGACCCGGATAGTACGGGATCCGCTTGGACGCCATGATCTGGGCCACGGTGGTACCGTCTCCTTGCTCTGAGAGTATCGAAGGGTGCTGACTGGCTGTGCGAAGAAATGCTGGATCGAGCACGGTCTCGGCGTCGGGATGACAGAACAAGGCACTGTAAATCGAGGGTGGCGATCAGGTATCAGCATCGCTCAGCTCAGTAAATGCTAACTTTTTTACCGCCTCATGGTCTGCAGGACTTACATGGAGTACCTGCTCTTTGTCTCTTGGTCCGAAGTGGGCATGCGCACGCGGTGCACTGTCGAGCGCAGCCGACCGCATGTCCAGAGCTCCATCGCGTCGGCGACGTTGACGACGAGGCATCCTGGACGAGGAGGAACCTCAACCCATGATTCTCGAGTCTGACCGGGCTGTTTCACCTTGACCTGCAAGCCAGCCACGTCCTTCTGAAATAGCAAGGTGAGGGAGCCCTGTTTGGGAGGAGACCGTGATATGTCAGTCGGACAGGAAGCAAGACAGCGGAATTCGATCGTTTTGCATGTGCACTCACGAAGTCAGAATGCTCAGAGGCGCGAATGTCAGAATCGTAGTCGTCGCTCGACGAGACGGAGGCGGGGGGATAGTGGATCAGGCGCAAGCGATCCAGTTGTCCCTGTTCATACATAGAGGTGATTGAGATCAGCTGCCTCCAAGTGCAGAGGGCTTCGCGTCGACCTCCAGTCTCTTGAAAGATTACGCTTGACCCACCTTGTGATGAGGTTCGAAGAAGCGGTTAGGAAGTCCCAAGACCTTGGCAAAGGCTTCGAGCACTTGGAGCGCAGTCCGTTCAGACTCTTTCCAAAGGGCTGAAAGCGTCTCCTTTGAATCTTCCAGTGTTGGTGGGAGAGGAAGGAGGGGGTCGGATGCCAAGTTGCCTTGTCCGACGTAGAAGCTCTCCTTGAAATCGCCTTTACTCATGAAGCGATGGCTGTCCAAGGTCTCCTGTCGTAGAAATGTCCATCCGAGGTTGCGATCGCGGTCCTGCCCGACTACCTTCTCCTCCGCTGGCTTGGCAAAGAAGGTAGCCAGCAGATCGAAGCCATTATCGATGAGAGTCGGGTCGATCCCATGGTCTGAGAGATAGAAGAAGCCGTGGTCGGTCAGGGCCGCTCGAAGCTGTTCTAGCTCAGCATCGGAGCCTTGGGTGAGCGTGTGGAGAGAGATGACAGGCAGTAAAGTATGACTTGTCATGTCTGTGGCTATGGTTGCGATTGAAGGGGAGGGAATCGGTGGGTCAGAGTGAGTGGTGTGAGGGAACCAGGAACGGGTCTGCGCAGTAGCACAGCATCCTCGTCGTGGCGCCACACAGCACACCGCTTCATCCGCGAGAAGGACAAAGGGAGGAACCAACCACGCCTCACACGAAGCGCACTGGGCAGCCTCGTAGTTGTTGTCCAATGCGGATCGCGTCCAGTCAGATCACCGTCACCTTGGGAGCCTTCAACTGCCTCCATCTATTGAGACGAGAATTGCGTTTGGGAAAGGAGACTGGACGTTTCTGATCTTCTGGTTGGTTCATTCATTGTTCTTCACCACCACCATACATCGACAAGTGCGGACATCGACAACAGACGAGGAGGTGATCATGACGAGTGCAGTGCAAGCTCCTCAACCAGCCAATCGCCTCGGTCCAGGACAGAATCAGTCTGAAGCCGAGAGTCTCCTGCCATTCATTCAAACTACAACTCATCTCGTCTCCATCCCGAACCGATCCTTTCTCCAACATGGTGGAACGGGGCCGTCGAGTCAGGCAGACCCATTGGCGCTGCACAACTCCCACTTTGTCGTCAACATCGTTCATTTGCGCGACTCCCTGGCAGTCTGGGTCGGCAGTGCCACCAAGGATGTGGTCGAACGCGCCCAGAAACAAAAACGTCCTCAAGCAAATGGAGGCCACACAGACGACGATGCGTTGGATCAAGAGTTGGCCGATGCTTTGAGAAGCGCTGGCAGATTGGACGATCCTGAACCATTGGACGCACCCAGCCAACCCCTTGGGTCGCTTGCCACTGAGTGGGCAGTGGCGATGTGTAGGCCAGGTCAAGTGAGTTCGTTGATGGTCCCACCTTTCAAGCTCAAAGCAGTCCTCAATCTGGTCTCTCGCTTCTCTCTACAGAACGCTCCTCTGGGGACATCTCTCTTCCGCACCAACACAGACGTGGCTCTACCCATGTCACAGCGGTTGGCTGCTCGTCTTCGCATTCCTCAGCTCTTTGTCTCGCTCGACCTGCCACCCAGTTTATTGTCGATCAACGCAACTGCGATGGTACCTGACCCACCCGGACGAGCAAAAAAAATGCTCCTGCTCGAGCGCGGCATCTCAGATGCGATCAAGGAGGGAATCAAAATTGTCGAGCAGCGCAGATCATCTTCTTCTTCGCTCCAGCAGAGGACGTGACGAATGCAACGTTCAGCAGAATGTAAAATACAACAGTCGACAAGTTGCTGCATTCGCGTGCATGATGAATTATTTGCAGGTTGATACAGCAGGATCACAGACGGGATGGTTGAGACACGGAACAGAGCGCTTGGAAGCTCATCTGACTTCCCAAAGGGTTGTTTCGACGCATAGACTGCTTCCAAGCGAGGCTTTTGTGGCAATTGAACATTGCTGTCAGAGTGCCAGGGGCGACAACACCGGACTGGCTGGTGGCGAAAAGATGGCCTCCACATCCGCACCAAGCTCAAGTACAAGAACCTGTTCCAGTACTGCCGTCGTGTTCGCCTTCTCCTGAATGGCTTCGTTCCGCACCATCGCTAGCTCTCGGTCCAGTTGGGATCGCTCCGACTCGAGGAAACGAAGCTTGGCCTTGGCGATGAGATACTTTCTCTGGACTTTGGCAAGCGCTGCTGCTTCGCTCTGCGCTTGAGACGGTTGACCAGATCCAGCTGCTGTCCCGGATTCAGAGAGTCCAGGTGTGGTGCTGGAATGAGTGCCGTTCGTGCCTGCTGCAGTCGAGGAACCAGACGCCCCGTTGGCCACCCCATTCGATCCTCTCGAATTACTGATCAAGGCCGCTGCGCTGAGAGATGGGTTGCGCGGGGGCAACATCGATGAAGACCCTGACGGTGTCACGCTGAGCCGAGCGCGCTTGCTGGGAGGACCAGATGCTGGTGCTTCATCCTCCTCGCCGATTCCGTTTGGACCCTGCGGATCGTCATCCTCGTCCGACGACTCGTCCTCGCTGAGTAGCAGTCGCCATTCCAATTCTACATCCGCAGCCGCCTGAAGCTCGTATTCAGAAATAGCAGAAGAGGTCGAGGGCAGCACTTTGCGCCGCGCCTGCACCTCTTCCTTCTTGCGTTTCCTCATCTCACGAGCCCGAGCCAGAACGACATCATCTTCGAGGTCAGCATAGTCTTGTGCCAGGAGCGCCTCGCGCCGTGGCGGCTCCTTTCCCTCTACGAAATGGAAGCTGGGCAGCAATTCGTGGTATGGTGGTACACCCTTCGCCCATGAGTACTGCGGACGAGTTGCAGCCTCGGTGGCTGTTTCCACAGCCCCGACCGGTCGTGAGGACGTCCCGATCCCAAGACCGCAGGTGAGCTTGTCATACTCTAGCTTGGTTTGAGCCGATTCGGCCATTGTCCCATCGTGGTCAACGCCGTCCCCGCCGAGCGTGTTTTGAACATTCCGACCTTGGTGAGCTGCTGTCAGGTTGGCCATGCTCTCGTCATCTCCTCCGTCACCGACATCCCCGCCGTCGTCATCTTCATCCCCGCCAGCGCGAGCTCGAGCCTTCTTCATGGCTGAGGCAGCAGTGCGGCGATTTGGTATCGGTTGGATCATGTGATACTGCCGAAGATGCTTGCTGAGAGCATCGGATCTTGCGAAACTCTTGTCACACTCTGCATTCCAGAGCTGAACGGGTCAGATGCTGTCACCCAAACTTCGCTGCCGATTGAATGGAGCACTCACCTGGTCTAGGACAGGCATAGGGCTTCTCTCCAGTATGACTGCGAAGGTGGCCCATGAGAGAAAATCGGGACATTTGGACTTTGGCGCCTCGTGTACAGCCAGACCATGCACATATGAACCAGCGCTTGTCTTGCTTGGAGAGGTGCTCTTCATGGATATGCTCAATCAGCGGTTCCAAGTGGTAGAAGATCTTGCCGCAATCGTTCCATTGGCAGGCAGCGCTTTCGGCATGGCCGTCCTCGCCGGATGCGGCAGCTGCGTTCTTGGCCGCGTCCGCTCCATCTTCGTCGTCCAAGTACTCGCCTTCGGAGGTCAGCTCGTCGGATTCGTAGTCGGCTGAATATGCGCCTGGTGGGAGTGTGAAGCCGGCTGCCCTAGCTGCTGCGATGGCGGCCGTGGTTGCCTCTGAGTGCACCGGTGGTGAGGCCGCTCGGCTAGGAGGGGCGCCATGACCGTGATGTGACCCAAGTGGGACCGTCCGGGCAGATGGTGAGGCTGATGCGGCAGTATGAGTCGGCGAAGCTGGTGCCGTCGACGGCGGAGGGGATGCCTTGCGCTTCCTTGATGAAGAGGCACCTCCCTTGCTCTGGCTCCCGCTGGTGCCAGCATGGGCTGGATTGGTGTTTGCGCTGCTCTGGCCGCCGCCGCCGCCGCCAGCCGCTGAGCTTGATGAGGGCTTCTTCTTAGGGGCCGGCATGGTTTCTGAGTGGGTATTCGGTGCAGGTGGTGGATTCGAGGTGTGTTGATGTCGTCCTTGGGCCCGAGCAGCTCATCCGCACGCGGAGCCTGCCAAATGAATGTGGAGGCAAGAAGAAGCAGAAGAAGTTGAGAAGAAATCTTTCGCTTCTTGCTCAACCACTATCCATCCTCTTCACCAACACCCTCAGCTCACACTTTGTTCAAAGATGTCCAGTCTCAGGATCCCAGTCAGGGCAGCTGTGTCTGCTTTGGGTGCAACGGCCTCAGGTTCCTCATCAACATTGGCAGCTTCAACATCGGCGGGCGTCAGAAGGATACAGCGGACCCAAGCCGACCTTTGGATCAGGAGGACCTTTGCAACCGTCGATGACGAGACTCCATCACCACCTCCCGTCATCGGCAATCGCAAGGAGGTACAAGAGGCAGCAAACGAGACAGAAGAGTCGATTGATGCAGAGGAAGCAAAGGAAGCAGTCCACGCGGAGGTTGCAGCTGCGGTGACGGAAGCGACTACAGAAGCTCTGCAAAGCGCAACAACCACTTCTGCTCCTTCCAGCTCAAATCCCATCTATGCCTCCGTCATCATCTCGCGCCCGCCCACTCTGCTGCGCGAACCGACCAAGCTGGAGCAGTCCATCTTCGCATACAACTCCAAGCTGCTCTCCGCGCTGGCGCAACCATTTCCTCGAGATTTTTACTTCAAGAAGGGCTCCACTGCCGAGCAGCGCTTTGACGACGCCGAGACACGAAGATTAAGTTCTCTCCAAGAGGGCAAGACGGACCCATTGTCATTCATGCCCAACAGGGCTACCGAAGATGGACAAGTTTCTTCCAAAGGCTCGGCTGTAGAAACTGCCAATGCTGAAAAGAGCCCCGATGCGGATCTCTATGCCATCTTGCCCAGGACGTCAGAGGCGGATAAGAAGAACGACACCACCAGTCTGAATCGCAAGCTGGACCGAACCCTGTACCTTCTCACCAAGACGCAAAAGAAAGACTCGAAAGACGAGGCGGAATGGGTCTTCCCCTCCCAACATGTCGTCCGCAGCGGGCAGGCCAAGGAGAACTTACATCAGGCTGCACGCAGAGCGGTGGAGTCGCAGCTTGGGGACGAAATTGACGTCTGGCTGGTATCGAACCTGCCCATCGGAGTCACCAAGCCCAAGTCGGGGTCTGATCCAAAGGTGAGCTGAGGCGCGCATTGTTCTGATATTCCTCCCAGAACTAACAACTGCTGGATGTGACAATCGACAGACGTACTATATGCAAGCTCATGTCCTTTCCGGCAACGTCTCCGCCGAGGACCAGACTGAGTACGCCTGGCTCACACGCGAAGAGATCGAGGCCGAGCTCACCCAGCCCAAGTCGGGAAAAGGAACGCCAAAGTACTGGGAGCAAGTACGCGATTTCCTGCGCGCGTGAAGAAACGTATTCGCTCTTTCGCGTGTGTGGAGCTACCCACTTAAGTACAAAATCTAATGCAACTGTCATCGCAACTCAATCAGCGTCTGTCCTTCGTCTGACGAGCCGACCCGTCCCATCAGGATTGCCTACTGAAGAAATGAATTGCTAGGTGCTGCAAAATGCTTGACAGAAAAAAAAAAAATGTATAGATTCCCTTGAGGCTGAAGCTTCGAAACCGTCCGTCGTGTACCGGCCAGATCCAGCGGCTTGGGCTCAGCGCATCGGAGTACTGGCGCCTTCACTGCCCTGATGTGGGCTTCCTGCCGCTGGTACGGATGTCGCGCCATTGGGCCCTGCTTCAGCTTCCAGATCGATACCCAAAGCCTCAGCGAAAGCCTTGACGCGAGCCCCGCCCCTCGCTCCCCCTGCGCCGCCACCACGTTGGAGGAGGTACTCTTTTAAACCTTGCTTGAGCGGTGCCGATTTGTTCGCCACTTCCTTCAGTTGCTCCAGGGGAAGCTGCACGAGGGCACCGTAGGACTGAGGTGCGGTATGCTGGGCGCAACGGATGAAACCTTCCCACAGGGGAGGATTTTGCCAAATCTTCTTCGTTATCAGACCTGACAGCACAGTCGTGCCGACGTAGCCAGTCAAAGTACGGTAGGTAGAGACAGCCATGATTGCCTGTCACGTCCGGTATTGCCAAAGGAAGAGACGATCAGCCTGGGTGGTGAGACTGCACAAGGTCCGACATTTGCTGACTCACGGTGCGCATGAAGAGAAGAGGCACCTGTGCTTCATTCGCTATCTGGTTCAAGACAGCGCCCAGGACCTCACTCCTGAAGACGTCCGTCATGCCGAAACAGATCTTGATGGCATCGATCGCGCACTTCAAGTCTTCCTTGGGGAGGTGGTGCAGCAGGCTCATGAGCTCCACAGGGGTGAGGAGCTCAGTCTGGCGCACGCGCGGCAAATTTGTAGAAACGTGCCCAAAAGTCGCAGGCGGCTGCACCACGATCGAATGGAACACATTGGTCACGAGTTGATGATCGTCAGCCTTGCCCGATGCTAGCAGGGTGACAACGCGAGGAAGGAAGCGCATGATGTCGGCCTGCATGAAAATCCATCAATCAGAACTGTCAGTGAAATCTGAACAACGACAGAACGATAGCCAAGTCATCACAACTCACCTTGTCCAGGTCTGGCATAATTGGTACGAGGAAGCGTGGGTCGATGTCCTTCTCCGCGGCCAGCTCCTTCACGATTGCTACCAGAGCTGGAGGTCTTGACGCCTCAGTCAATGCTCTGAATATCACCAAGGCCAGACTCTCAGCGCCTTCAGGGTGGTGCCGCAGGAGCTCGAGCAGACTCGTGTTTGAGGGTCCGAGCGCCTTGATCAGCTTGTAGATGTGCTTGTCGATAGCATCGCGTACGAATTGAACGGAGCGAGGGTAGATGTCGAACACCAAAGGTAGCATAGATGGCACCTTCGTACACAGCGCAAAGGGCAACTCGACAAAGCGTTGGACGTCGGATTCATTCCTGATCTGAAGCTCCAGCTTGTCTTCCTTCGCGCCATCTTCTCTCGTCCCATTCACGGCCTTTGGTGGAGCGTTGTCATCCGGCAGAGTGGGATCTGATGTTTCGCCTTGTGTCTTGTCCTGCTGATTCGCGACATCTTCTTTGTCTCCATCGCCTTGCGCCTCTTCTTTTTCTGGCTCTGGCTCAACGACTCTGCCCAACACTTCCAGACTCTCGCGTCCAAATTCGACCACCCGCGCCTCAAGTTCTTTCCGATGATTCAACCCGCTTCCCTTTTCGTTTCCTTCGCTCGGAGAGGTTGCCTTGACCCAGGCCCGACATGTATTGATAGCCGCCTTTCTGACCGGATCATCGACGTGTCTGGTCAGAACGAGTAGCTCCTCCAGAGCCTTTTGCCTCACGGGTGGCCGATGGGTCGCAATGTCCCGCAGTGCCGTGAAGCCTACTATCATCCTGTGTCGATCCTGGCATAACGGGGCAATCTTGTCGATCGCTGCCACGGGAAGGGACGGCAAATCGCCAAGGAGTTTCGAGAGAGACTTGTCCTTCTCACTTAGTGCCGGAATGACTTCATCTAATAGAGTTAACAGCCAATGGTCGTATGTCGGTGTAGATATAGGGAGAGGACCGTTTTCAGACTTGACGCCGGCCGCAGCGTTGATCTGTATCGAGAGTTTGGAATGTCTCCACTCGGCCGCCCATTCTTCCGTTAGCCACCGCACAGCGAAAGGAACACATCCTGGGAAGTCGGCTTTGATTAATTGTAGGACCATGTGTCGTACCGTGAATGCATGGTCGTCCAGCGTCCGTTCTGCAGGAGTGAGTGCCTGCTCCTTTGAGTCCCCATTGGGCGCCTCCGAAGGTGACGTCGCAGCGCTCGACTGTAAAGACCGTTTCGAAAAGCCCCTCGTGGCCAGACGGGTCACAAGCAATGTCCACAGATCTTGCAGACCGCCCAACATTGTCGAGTTTGATCCATCTGCACTACCGCCATTTGGAACATCCACCTTCGCGTCGCCCTCGTTCACACGCATCACTTGGTCGCCCGACCCGACGCCGCGACCATCGATGAGCATGCTGCCTATTGAGTCCAAACTGCCGACACTTGCACCAATCTCGCAAATCCGCTGCACAGCGTCCGCCAGCATTCGCTTGCCCTCTGGACCGGCAAGACGGTCTGGTGCGGGAAGTGTGAAGCCTTCCAAGGCGGCTAGCTGTCCCTGATTTGAGCCGGTACCTTGCTGTCTCCGTTCTAATGCAGTCGAGTTCTCTGCTTCTTGCAGCCCTGCCTCGATGGGGGAAAGTCGTTCCAATGCCTCATCCGCCTCCAGGTCGACCTTTAGCGGATCGATGGGGGCGTCAGATGTGGACGCCTGTTGCGGACCAGCCGCAGGCCTCGGATTCCGTGCTGCCTCAGCCTCCGCCCGTGCCAGATGATTACGAATATGCTGCAAAAAAAGTCAAAGACGGATTCAACATCGCTGCACCCCTCATTTCTCTCCGAAAAGCTGGTGCACTCACAGTTATGGCGTTTTCGAGATCGCCAATACTGACCGCGCCAAGGTTGGCCAGAACACACTCGATGACAAGGTTGAGTTGTAAAGCCTTGACATCAAAGGAGGCCAACATGTTTTGCGCGCCATTTCGGGTCTGGGACGCGCACCAGTCCGCGGCTGCTTGCTGAAATCTTCTCGCGCCGAGCAGTGCCTCTTCCGTTGGGGGTGCTGTCGACGCTGCGGCGCCACCGGCGCCAGAGGAAGAGGACGCCGCGGCAGGCGCTGCAGCACCTGATTCGGTCTTGATACGCTTGGCCGGACCCGCATACGAGGATCCGGACCCGTCTGCACGTTCCATCTCTGCAGCGAGCGCGTCCCTTTTCCTTCGCGCTTCTGACTCCTTGAAAGACGCGTATGCCCGTGCCGCCTGCTCCATCCTGGCCTTTTGAGCCTCTAGCGCTGCCGCAAGGCGTGTGTGATATGGTGTGATAGTCGGCATCGAAGTCCTGGACGGGTTGGAAGAGGTCACACTCAGTCCTGAGGCATGGATCCAGCATATACGGGCCCAAAGCTGAAGAAACTCACCTTAGGAAGTGGAACAGCAACAGCCGCATCGTCTTTTCGACATTCCGGATCTGCGTCGCGGGCTTCTCGGCCCCATTCAGCGCGGCGGGCGTCCAGTTGAGCATGGATTCGATGACTATCTCCACCAGAGGCTGCCGGACTTTGGCCAAGATGCCCAACGAGTTGATGAGGGCCATGAGGATGTCCGGATCCGACGAGGTGTATAGTGCTGTGATGAGTTTCTTCTGAATCGCCGTCGATTCCGCCTCGAGGGCGTGGACGTTCAGGGCCGGGTTCGGGTGCGAAGGTGGGATCTCCGACAGACTCGTCTCTAGGGGTGAGGCAGCGGGGGCTGTCAATCTTGCGCGAGGATCGGAGGAAAGTCGAGTCTGGACTTGAATGATGCGCTGCATGGCCTTGACCAGCGCAATCTTGACGCCGACCGGTGCTTCGGGAGCGTCGAAGAGCTGGGAGATCCTCGCCTTTATCGCGGGAAGCGTGTGCGTCAGGGGCGAATTGACCGAGCTTCCGACTGGCATGGAAGCCAGTTGTCGTACCAGGAGCGCGTACACCGATGCGAAAGCCGTGGCCGCAATCTTGGCTTGGGGAGCCCATCTGTGCATCGGCGCATGGAGGAAGAAGAGGATCGCCTCGGGCACGTGGGTCGCGACGACCATGCGCATGTCCACACTCAGACCGGGCCGATTGAAAGCGAGATCCAAGATGCGGGCCATCCAGAGCTTGTACGTGTCCGAAGACTGGGCAAAGACGCTCATCAAGGGCTGCATAAAGTTGGCGAGGTTGTGGGGCTGCGCATAGAAGTGCGCATACAGTGCCTCGAAGCAGTACTTCTCCATGGCGGGATCGGGCGGATTGAGCGCGGTCCGGAAGAGGGAGAGGGAGTCATGGGGGGCAGGCGCTCCCGGAGGAGGATTGAGCCCGTTCGAAGTGGCATCCATCGCGCGGGCTTTCTACACTTTTCGACGATGCTCTCCCGACCTTTTTTGGTGCCTTGGTCCCCTGCTTCCGGGATTCCCCCAAATTGTACACGCTGTTCGGATGCAAGCAGCGAACAGCGCCCCGTCAGCACAGGCGATGGGTCGATTACGATGCTATGCGGAACCCGGAGTGGCAGGGTGTGTTCGAAGGATCTGCCTTTTTGTTGTCTATCAATGAGGAGAGCGAGAGAGGTGGTGCTGGAAGTTTGCACTTTGGCTTCCCACCTTTCAACAAGAGAGAGAGACGCGCCCAAAAAAGGCTCCGAGACGCGCCTCATCATGCGACCTTGTTCCTCACACACAAGCTCATCATCACGCAACCAAGGGAGGGGGCATCGATAGCAGACAACATCAGGATGTTCAACGTGACACCGACTAGGACTCTCATTGCTGAGGAACAAAGATCATGACATGATTTCCAACAGCAAAGGAGGGAGGGAGTGAGTAAGCGAGTCAAGCTCGGCAGGAAAAGAGGATTACCAGAACGCCCAAGGTATCAAGGGAGGAACGACACAGAATCTTTTGGGAGTGGATCGCCTTTGAAGCCGTGAGAATACTGCTTTTGGATCGGAGGTGAAGAGGGAGGCAGTGATGGTATCCAAAAGGACGCGCCCGGCGTCGTGCGTTGAGGCCTTCTGTGTGTGATTGGTAGGTCTCGAGAGGATGAGGAGAGCGTATTCGTGACAGGCAGCCCAATGGGGTTCGAGGTGGATTTTGTACAAAGTCGATGGTTTACGAGGTGCATCATGATTATCGTGTGTGTGTAATTGTGACTGCAGATGTCGACATGACCGTATGTGCGAGAGGGTGAGAGAGAGAGAGATAGAGATAAAGAGAAAAGGGGGCAGAAAACGGATCGGCGACCGCTCGGAGAAGGCACGAATTTGATGGCCGGGGCGATAGGTTGGAGAAGTCGGAATGGAAGATGGTAGACCGAGAAACTCGAGAAAGAGGATGAAAAAGTGTACGCCCAAAGAAGACAGAGTCAAGGGAAGACCGAAGAAGTAAGAGAGGATGCCGTATGGGCATCAAGCGAGAGCGTGAGTCCTCATCGTTGAGGAGGCCACCCAGGTAGGGAAAGGTCGAGCGTGAAACAGAGCTCCAGGCGCTGAGGAGGAACACCAGTTGGTGTATAAGGTAGCGCGGGGTAGCTCCAAGATCAGGCGTTGTGGTATCCATCCGGGTTGCACGAAAATAAGTCGGTATGCAGTAGCACACCCTACGGCTTGGTGTCGATTACAGCAGCCGTGAAAAGTTGTAGGCATTTGGTGACACTGAGCAACGTGGAAGCGAGCAACGTGCAAGGACACTGGTCAGTATCGATTCAGGTGCGGATATAGACTCATCACACAAAAGTGCGACACTCACTCATCGATTTGAAAATTTGACCTCTTCATGCCAGAATGCGAGGCAGCTGCTCTTGGTGCACTTCAGCCTTGATCGAGCTTGAGCTGGGGAAACGAGTTCGGGTTTCAAGCCCGGTCCCAAGTATGGAAGCCCTGACATCCCTCTCAGCAGCAAGACTCGGCAGCGGGATCGCGACCGAATTGGGTCGGACCTTGACGGCTGACACGAGCTCGACAGGGTTGACCAGCTCCTCGGCGGATGAAGCAGCCAGACTCTTGCTGAACTGACGAGTGTTCAGGATCAGACTTGCAAAGGAGCGCATGCTCAGCCCGCTCGCGCCAGTCAGTATGTCCTTGGCCGAAGAAGACGACTTGGGCGAGATTGCCCCGGCTTCGGATCCTTTGTTGGAGCGCATCGGGAACCGGAGCGGCGGGAGAAACAGCGAGCGAGCCCGATATCGCAACGAAGCCGCTTTCAGCGTGCTCTGGGTAAGGCTCAGCTTGTCAACATCGACTTCGTCCGGGGAGTCGAGAGCCTCGGCGGGCAGACAGCCTTCGCTGATACTCGTCGAAGCAGTGTGACAGCAAGAGGAGGACGATAGCGACAGCGACAGCCGACGGAAGAGATCACTTGGATCCGGAGTGAGTTCGCAGAGCACATCGACCATACTTGGAGCGGGTGAAATCGGGATCGAGATCGAGATCTGGGAAGAGGCATCAGTAGAGTCCAGGCAAAGCAGGCGTCCTGCGCTCTCAGACCGAAGGAGATCAGGTGACGATGGCGGAGAAACACCGACAAAATAGCCAGTCTTGTCCTCGGTTTCGAGCTTGATCTTCTTCTTCGCAAGATCGACAGCGGCATGCTCGAGCTCGTCAGCGAGTTCCCGCTCCAGGTCAACGACGACGGCCCCTCGGTCACTGCTGTGGGAAGTCGAGAAGTGACCTTGACCGGAGGACATGTTTGAGGAGCCAAAGCGGGGGGATGGGAGCTTCTGGTGTTGATGCAGGTATGGTACCGAGGCTGAGCGGACAGGGTTGAACAATTTCTTGAGACTAGTGCCTACTCGGATATCCGCGTAACCAGTCGATGGCGAAGCACAATAAGCACCGGCAGTTTCCACGTCTGGGGTACCGACCTCGCCCGCCATCTCGCTCTCCGTCAGATTCTCGTCGGCACCGCTGACTCGTCTGATTATCTGGTTGGTAGCGGCGTCAAAGTAGCTTTCCTCGACAGTAAAGCTTTCAAGGTCGACATCTCGTCGAACGTCCGCCAGGTCGCGTGGGTCGATTGGAGCAGCTGAGATCTGTCGAAGATGACGGATCGGCTTGCATCGAGCTGGACTGGCTGTCTGGGGATCGGTGTCGAAAGTGTCTTCGCCTTGGATGATGGTCACATCGCCGTTGGCGGCGGGGAGGAAGAAGCCTTGAGTAATATAGTGAGGCGAGCGAAGCGACTCCTGGACTACATGCTCTTCTACTTTGGCAGAGCTGAGCTGATTTGGCGAATTGGCTCGACGGCAGGCCAAAGATGCATCCATGGAGAGGATCGGACCCGTGATGATCTGCGGTTCAACGTTGTGTAGAGCGAGGAAGAAGACAGGGGCTTGCAGGGGCTGTGCTCCAAGACTTCGGCTCCGTGCCAGACGTTGAGAACGGCCAGAGCATGAGCTGTTGCTGTCAAGAGACGACTCCGACGAGGAGAAGGCGGGTGCCAGGTTGAGAGACGAATTCTCCGTGATTGTTTGGTCGGCCTGACTGACGTGGTCTTGGTCTCCAGAAGCAGAGTGGGATGCTGAATCGCTCGTGGATTCTTGACCTCCGCCGTCGAAGACTGGGTGCTGCGGGCTGGCAGCCAGTGCGTTCTGAGCATCACTGAAGAGACCCTTCATGCTGGAGCGGCGGCTGTCGGTGGTGATGAACGCATCTTGTTCGTCGAAAGCAGCCAGGTGATCTAGGTAGGCTCGCATCGTGTTCTCCCGTACAGGTTTCTCGATGAGGCCGTCGAAGCCACCGGCCCGATATAGGATTTGTTCTTCGGCGCGGACCGCGGTGGTGCATGCGAGTAAATGCGCATCTCTATTGGGAGATGAGAATGGCAAGCCTCGGATACGACGAGCCAGACTGAGACCCGAAATTGCTGGCATGTGGATGTCGAGGATGATGTGGGTGAATGAGGGGTTGGGCTCGGTGAGGCAAGCAGCATCGGTTGCCTGTCGAGCTGGCTCAGGCATGGTCTTGCGAACGGTTGCAGGAGTGGCATCTCGCATGGCATCGGCCACGCTCATGTCGCCCTTGAGCAAATCGAGAGCGGTGGTCGAATCGGTGAGAGCAATAGGTGGTTGCTGGGGATCGAGTTCGTCGGAGAACTTGCGGTGGAGCAGCCGAAGCAGCAGTGCGAGATTGAGCGGGTTGTCGTCGACGAGCAACACACGCATCGATCCGGACGACTGCGTGGTAGGAGACACGGCTTCCTTTGGAATTGCTCCACTGCTGGATGCCAAGGTGTTGATGATCTTGAGCGCCGAGAGATCTTTCTCAAGTGGCGAAGAGTGTTGTGAAAAGGCAGAGCTGAGCTCGGAGAAGCTGCTGACGCTTTGAGAAGAGTCCGTGGTGGTCAGCGGTGTGGTGCGGCCGTCGGTGGTGGCTGAAGAGGTTGAGACCGAAAGAGTGCTGGTGCCGCGCAATAAGGGCGGAGTATTGGCCGCGGCGGCAGAAGCATGCATGTTGTCTTTAGTAGAGAGAGAGGTCATGACCAGAGCTGACTATGGTAGATAGGGCTGGCCGTTTGGAGGTCTGAGATGAGAATAGAAACGCAGAGATGGGTGGGAGAGCCGAAAGAAGCTTGAGAAACCGGGCCGAAGATAGAGGAGCTGTGCAGGGTGTTGTGCGAGAGCGGTCGGCTCGCGGGTTGCAACAGCTGGCTGAAAAAGGAGACCAGACGAAGGAGAGAAGGGGACTGAGGGCGGCGTAGCCGAGGGACGCCTTTGGGGGGAGAATACAAAGCCTGAGCTTTGTGTGAGAGATAAGGTAGGGAGAGGGGGGAAGGAGGAAGCCCAAGCTTGGTGTGCTTGGACTGGACGTGAACCCGAAGGATTCCGGGAAGAGGAATGAGGTCGGAAGCTAAAGGGCCGTAGTATCTGACCAGACGCTGGCTCGGGTGAGTCAGAATCGGGTCAAGACGGCAATGGAGAGTTTGGTCGTTGAGTGGCGACTTGCGAGAAGAAGTCGTCGAGGATGAGAAATTTGTTGTGGCAACTGCGGTTCGAGAGCAGTGAGTGACTGTGTGAGAAAGACGGGGCTGCCGTTGTTGCTTCGTTCTCACACGACTTGCGACAGAGTGTGGTGCAAGGAGGTGAGAGACCGTGCAAATCCAAGACTCTATCCCAACCTGCGGGTGTCCGATGGTCGAGCTGACAGGGAGCGGGCGGGTGGTTGTTGTCCGAGT
Organism: Tilletia horrida; assembly: GCA_001006505.1. NCBI lineage: Eukaryota > Fungi > Basidiomycota > Exobasidiomycetes > Tilletiales > Tilletiaceae > Tilletia > Tilletia horrida. The sequence continues at coordinate 186,959 of LAXH01000001.1, forward strand.
GATGCAGGACGAGGATTACCTTGGGCGTTGTCCGCGTTGGTTGTGTGTGTGTGTGTTTGTGTGTGTGGATGAGAAGGTGATGGATGGTGGATGGGTAGGGAAGGGTACAGATGTAGTAGTGGTCGTGCTGTGCAACAAGGATGAAGCTGAAGGAGGGTTCTTGCCTTTGAGATGGGAGACAAGGTGAGGTGAGAATTTGGTTCCTCTGGACTGAGTCCGTGTTGAGTGTGTTCTGAGCTTAGCTGAGCTTTGCTTTTTGCTTTGTTGCCTTCCCGCCACAGGCCCTCCTCCACTTTGTTGGAAATTTGGCAGCTGTGCCATCTCCATCGCATCGAACCCTCCCCCCCCCCTTCCCTCCGATGGCGATGGCGCTGACAAGAGCCTGTTTTTTAAGCTCAAACATTCGACTTTTAAAGCTCACAGCTATCAGGGTTTTCTTTTTCCATCAACCCCAAGGGTCCTCCTTCCCTCCCTCTTTGCTCCCGGTACACAACGATACGGTACAGCTCCTTCATCACTCACTGTTGGTCCTGCTGATGTTCATGCTGATGCCGATGCTGATGCTGCGCCTGATGCTGCTGGTGCTGCTGATACTGTTGTCAGCCCTTTTTTCAGCAGCTGCATTGGAGAAGAGCAGTCCCGTGCGTTCGATTCCAGGGCGATTCATCGATTTCCTTTCAGTGGCAAAATGGCTGAGCGATTCGCCCAGCGGCATCGAGCAAAGGCCGTTGAGTGGCGGCGCTTGAGGCCCAACACTTCTCTCGGCCGACAGTTGCCACCATCGGAGCCCCTTCCTTCCTTCCCGTTTGGCCGGCCCTGTCGGCTGTCGGCCCCGCCATTCAGAGATGCCCAACTCATTCCTCGTGACAGGAATGAGGGTCGTCGTGGAGAGACTTTCAGCGTTTGATTTCAGCTGTTGATTTTCGATTTGTACATGAAAGGTGAGAGAGAGGAGAAGGAAAGAGAAGAACAGAAGACAGAGGAGATGGGGAGACCAAAAGATTTCATCGCGGGAAGAATCGTAACTCTAATCGTAAACCGGAAAAGAACACCTTGTTCAATGGGACCTCCTTCTCTAAGCCAGGAGTTCGAGAAGAGCCTTGCGACTCGCAGCGTCGAGTCCAGCCGCCAGCCGGCCAAACTCGTCGAGAGCATGCGCCTTGCGCAGACCAGCAAGGCCAACCAGGAAGGACTCGCGACGGGCTTGCAGGAACGCAGCCGCCTCCTGGTCGTTCGCAGGCAGAGTGCCTCCGATCAGGGAAGGAAGCAGCGCCTTGGCCTCCGTCAGGCTCAATGTCGGACGCGCCGCCCGGATCTCGTCGTAGGCATTGTGCAGAGCCAGACGCAGCGCCAGCCGGTTGTAGAAGAATCGGCGCGCCTTTGTCCATTCGACTGTCGCAGAGATCACGCCCACAGCCTCCATGCGGCCGCTCTTGTCGTGCAGATCCGCATAGGCGTTCGCAATCGAGGCAAAGATGGGACCCACAGCCTTCTCCCGCTCGGCAGCCGCCGCTCGGGCCTCCTGTGCGCCCAAGGCCGACTCTGAGGCTTTCCTGATCAGCGATGAGTACTCGGGATCAAGGCGGGCCATGGTCTGCAATTGCTTGTCGGCACGGTACTTGATCGCTGTGGATCAGAACCCAGGTTGTATTAGTACTCTGGTCGCAATCTGGGAACAAGACATTTGTGATCATGTGTACTCACCGACTATGCCCTCGGGCTCCAGAACACCACCGCGGGCATCTGGATCGGCGAACATCTCCATGTTGCCGTCCGCATTGATCGTCGAGTCCACCACAACCCAGGCACCACCACGAAGCTCGGCGTGCTTGGGGATGTAGACAAACACAGGCTGCTTGTACGCAGAGAGACCGTCGACGATCATCGATCCGTACTTGAGGATCTCGCGGAACATGTCCTCCTGTCCACCGGAGAATCCACGCCAGTTGGCCAGGATCATCAGAGGCAGCCCTTCCTTGTTCAGGTCCATGATAGCCTGGGCAGTCTTGTACGACGAGTTGGGGTACCAGACTTGTCCGGCCTCCATGATGCGCTGCTCCTGCGAGTTGGGGTTGGCGGGATCGGCCGGCAGCACGCGCTCAATCGTGCGCGTCTCGACGGCAATGACACCGATCGGGATGCCTCCCAGGCGGGCGCGACCGACAACTACGGAAGTGGCCCAGCCGGCCAGTGTCTCTTGCCATGATCCCTTGTCGAACAGACCGGACAGGTAGGTGCCGTCCTCTTCAGTCTTGCCCTCAAGCAGCCAGCGAGGGTCGTAAGGTCCCTTGGGAGGGACGTATCCGATCTCACGATCCCATGTGTCGGCGGTCAGCAGGCGTGGTGGCACAGTGTTGGCGACGGCAGGGACGTAGGAGATCCACTGCACGAACTCGCGCACAGCAGCCAGATCGTCAGCAGCAACGAGGTGGGACACACCGTTGCGGTACATGACTGCAAAGAATTGATTCACAAAAGCGGGTCAGCCCGGTCCATCTTGGCGTTGGTAGCAGATTGTTATACTCACTTTGAGGCCCACCAAGCTGGAGGTTGGAAGTGTAGACTTCGCGACCGAGTAGCTTGTTCAGCGCCTGGTAACCAGTCAGGATCAGAGGCGAGCCCTCGACTTGGATGACGCGGTCGCCTAGGCGAGCAAGGTAAGCTCCGATACCGACGGAGCGACCAGTGACGATGGTCGCAGTGAAGATCGAATCCCTGGCCCGGCTGGTCTCACCGGCAATCAGACCGGAGCCGGACAGACACTCGACACCGAGGCCGTTCTGCGAAAGACCAATGATGTCGGTGATGACGTGGTGCGTCGATCCGTCGGCATCTTTGACAGGCTTGGTGATCACGCTACCAGCAGCCTTCTCGTTGAGCTGGTTGTAGGCAGCATCGTCGAGGTAAAGATACTCGAAGCCCTTGGCGGCGTCGTTGCCGACAAACTTGACCTTGAACAGGTCGATGGGCTCGGTGGCCAGACCGATACGGGCACCCGAGTTGGCTGAGATGTACAGACGCGGGATACGGCGTTGACGAGCCAGAGTGGAGGCAGCGGCGAAGAATCGGTCCTCGAGAGGGCCGAACGAACCAGCCTGGATAGTCACATCATTCGCAATCATCACGATCTGACGTCCGTTGGGGCACTCTGGGGTGATGATGTCGAGGACCCAACCGACCATGCCGATTCTGTTCATGCCGGGCGCTCGCTTGACTTCCACCAGGCGCTCGCTCTCGTCAAAGATCAGCTCGGAGACGTTGCTGATAGGCTCCGACGGGGGCTTGACGTCGACCTTCTTCCAAGCAGCACGGATCGCCTGACGAAGCACATCGATAAAGTCATATGCGAAGGTGGTCTGAAGTGCGTGTGCCCGAGAGCGGCGAGACTGGAGCGCGACCTTGGTAGAGTAAGGCGCGTGAGCCGAGACCATGTGGCGGGAGGCTGGCTGACCCGGAGGGTTGAGCGACTTGAGCAACACAGTTCCGTCATCGAGGGTCACCTCCTCGTAGATCTCGTAGCGAACCACGAGACCAGTCTCGTTGGTGATGAACGCGCGGATCGGGGTGACGCCACCGGGTGTCTGCAGCATGATTCGCACCTCGGCCTCGGTTATGCGGAGACGGAAGAGACGAGCTCCGTGGCGCTCAATGAATCCTTGGATGGCCGTCTCAACATCCTCGAGCTTGACACCGAGAGAGTAGATGAAGCTCATGAAGATGTTGGACGCGTCGGCAGTTCGGTATTCGGGCTGGCCTTGAGCGACTTCGATCGTGTTCAGGATGTCGTTCACGATACGGTCAGACTCGGAGAGCAGGTAGGCAGCCTGACTTCCCGGAATCTTGCCCGGACGCACCAGGGAGCGGACGAAGAAGCGCGTGTCAGCCGAGTTTGAGATACCGCGCGCGAAGTAGAGGTGGATCGTGGAAGACGCGACGTTGACGGGCGTGATCTCGAAGTTTTCAGTGAGTCGGTGCAGCTCAAGCTGGTAAGCAAGAGCAGGCTCGACGTTTCGGATGGCCTTCTCCTCGACCCAAGATCCGCCGACCTCGGTGCGGCAGTATGTGCTGAACCAGGGGTAGAGACCTTGTTGGCACAACATGAACGTAACACGACGGATGTGAGCGGCTTCGAAGTCCTTGGCGAAGACATTGGCAGTCTTCAAAAACAGCTCGCGGGCGGCGCCTTCACCGACCTCGGGCTCGTCGGTGACGGCAATGTTCAAAACGTGTACGGCTTCAGTAGGAGTGGTGCCCTTCTTGAAGTACTTGAGGATCTTGGGAATCACGTCGGACAGGTCACCGACTGTAGCGCAACTGGTCATGACACCAGTCCTGGGCTCCGCGCGCAGACCGATCTCGTCTTCGTCGCGCAGTGTCTTGATGTCACTGACCGAGGCTTGTCGCACGACTTCGCGGAAAGCGACTGTGGTCTGGGGCTTGGAGAGCTGGAAATTCCAGGTCAGAACCGTGCGCTCCTCAATGTCAAAGTCCTCGACCGCGGAGTCGTTGCCGATCATGTCGTACGCTCGGTACGCGCGCATCACGTACACAAGCAGAGCAGCATAGGCGATGTACTCCTGAGGGTGGCCGAAGAAAGAGTGCAAGACATCGTACACCATGTACTGACTGTCAGACAGCTCGCGAAGAACGTCGAGCTTGGGCGAGTGGTACGCGTTCTCGGAACCGTAGGTCGAAGAGCTGACGGCGGTTTTGAGAATGGCCTCCATCTGCGACTGACGGTCCTTCAAGCTCGGCAGATCCGCGGAAATGGCGACCTCACGAGCCTTGAGTGCAAGCGGTGCGGTGGCCTTTCCAGGCAGACCCGCGATCACGTTCAGCATCTCGGGCAGCGTATTGCCTGCGGTCTTGGCAACGATCGGCGTGTTCTTGATGTATTTCTCAAGCAGGGTCGAGAGCATCTTGTTCTTGCGATTGGTGGCGTTGTGCGAGTTCTGGAGAGCGACAACCTGGCCGAGATCGCTACCTGCAGCCTGTCGAAGCTCGAGGACGACATCGGCCTCGCCAGTGAACAGCTTCTCCACCTCGTAGTAACGGCGAAGCAGAGCTGCAATAGTGTTTGCCTCGTGAACGCGCAGGCCGTACGCGTATGCCTCGAAGATCGTGGTCAAGGGGATAAGCGTGGTCTGCACTTGAGTCCGGATGGCGGCGTCCACGTTGTCGCGCAGGAAGTTCTCCGTCAGCTTGCGCAGCCGTGCGGCAGGGAACTCCAGGCTCTTTGAGAGAGCTCCGTCGATGGAGGCGCGAACTAGCTCTTCCAGCTTGCCTGGAATGCGGCCAGACAAAGTTGAGAGCACCTGTTGGGCCTCACCGAAAGGCAGCTCAGGATTGCGAAGAATGTCCACAAACTCCTTGAGGGCAGTCTGCATAAGGTAGCTCTGGTCGTAACCGTCGAGGATGTCGTTGAGGACGCTAAGAACGTACGCGAAGCGCTGGTGGGGCTTGCCGCCCACAATCGAAGGCAGGCCAAATTCTTCGAGCTGGCCAGTGTAAGGCTTCGCATGCTGGACGCGGCTGGGGTCATCCAGGCTCAGGATACCTATGATGTCACCCGGGTTGAGGGACACACCGGGACTCTTGACGAAGCTGACCACACCGTCTTCGGACGCGACCAAAGGCAGGTACATCTTCATGACCTCGATCTCAGCAATGGACTGGCCGCTGGTGACGTGGTCGCCACTCTCGACGAGGAAGCGGACGAGTTTTCCGGGAGATGGGGAGCGGATTTGGGTCGGGTCGTTCTCCTGCTCGATCAGACACGTCTTGCCGTCGATCATGAGGCGCGTCATACCAACTTCCTCGCGCCAGTAGACTGGGTACGACTTGCCGGCGAGCGCGATCAGCAGACCACCATCGGACAGAGGGCGGATGCTGACGAGAGTTCGGCCACCATTCAAATACAAAGTCCAGCCTTGAACGCTCGAACGCGTCGCGGTGAAGTTGTACTTGACGCCTTCGTAGATAAAGTCGATCGAGAACACGGTCTTGAGCGTGTGGCGCGGGGGAACCTGACCCTTGTTCAGAATCGCCTTGTACTCGTCTTCACATTCTTGAGATAGAATGTATGCCTTGACGGCAGCTCCGCAGACAATGGCCAGGTGTGTAAGAGGTCGTTCGGCAGTCAGACGCTCCTGGATGAGGCCGTCGAGCCAGCCGGTTGTGATGTTGTTGGTCTCGAACGCCTCTGTCTCGAGCAGCTTGATCAGATACTCGACAGTGGTACGGAAGTCACCGCGAATGCTGAGTTCCTTGAGCGAGATGACCATTTGCTTGCGCGCCTCGGAACGATCCGCACCATACGAGAAGATGTGTCCAAATTGCGAGTCTGCGTACTCGTGGAGACCACCGCTGGTGCCGACGGAGAAGTAACCCCAGGTCGATGTGGAAGACCGGAAGTTGAGCTCAGTGAGGGCTCCCATACCGGGCTTGAAACCGGTGTCTGGGTTCTCGGCTGTGATACGGCACGCAACGACGTGTCCCTTTGGCTGAGGCTTGCGTTGCTTGGCGTGCGAGGCGGGGTCTTCAAAGTCGAAGTCGATCAGCTCGCCACCGCGAGGGTCCATACCATAGAGCGTGCGGATGTCGCGAATTCGGTAGAGTGGAATGCCCATGGCGACTTGAAGTTGGGCGGCGGGGATGTTGACACCAGACACCATCTCCGTGGTGGGATGCTCGACTTGGAGACGGGGGTTGAGCTCCAGGAACGCGAAGTCCTTGGTGTCTGGCGAGTAGAGCCACTCGACGGTACCAGCTGAAACGTATCCGACCAGCTTCGCAAGACGGACGGCAGCCTTCTCCATGGCTTCCCGAGCGGCGTCGTCGGCAATGGTAACGGGGGCTTCTTCGATGATCTTCTGGTGGCGACGCTGTACTGAACAGTCGCGTCCGAATATGGAGATGGCATTTCCGTACTGATCAGCAACGACTTGGACCTCCAAATGGCGGGCTTTACCGGCGAGCTTCATGACGAACACAGGGGAGCCTGTTTGTGGAATCAAGACGCGTCAGAGAGAAGCCATCACTGCTCGAGATAGGTCCACGCGCTCCCCCGCGCGTATTTTTGCATGACTCACCTGGCACTTCACCGAGCACGGCGTTGTACAAGTTTCTGAAGTCTTCCGCCTTCTCACACTTGCGGATACCCTTACCTCCACCACCCTCGGAGGCTTTGATCATGACGGGGAATCCGATGACTTCAGCCTTCTCGAGACCTTCTTCGGCAGAGTGGATACAGGCGCGTTGATACACCTCGTCCGAGACAGTCAGGAAGCCTTGTTCACTCATGCAGGTCTCCCTGATGCCGGTACCGGACCAGGCCATGCATGGAACGTCGGCGTGTTGGGCTACAATGGTGGAGGAAATCTTGTCACCCAGGGATCGCATGGCGCTTCCCGGAGGTCCGATGAAGATGATCTTTTGCTTGCTGGCGGCCAGACTCTCGGGCAGACGGGGGTTCTCAGAGGCGTGACCCCAACCGGCCCAGACGGCGTGTACACCGGCGCGCTCTGCAACATCGACGATGAGGTCGACGTTGGCGTAGTTGTTGTTGTTCGTTCCTCCGGGCACCTCGACATACTGGTCGGCCATGCGAATGTACTCGGCGTTGACCTTCAAATCTTCAGGGGTAGCCATGACGGTAAACTCGATGGCGCGCTCATGTCCGAAGGTTTCGTAAGCCCACTTTCGAATGGAGCGGATCTCCTTGACGGCAGCGATACCGTTGTTGCAAATGAGGACCTTCGTGATGACGGAGTGACCACCGTGCGAGCGCACGTAATCGGCCACGGCGCTGGCAGGTGCAACTTCCAACGCGGAGTGGCCGCCTGTTCCAAGAATAAAACAACACATCAACTCAAATCGAGGACACACGGCGCGCGTGTGGACCCTGCTAGGACTCACCAATGAAGTGCTGTACTTTGGAGTGGTCTGGCAGCGGCATCGAGTCGTCTGCTATCAGCTGCTGCGAGGTTCCTGCGAGAATCTGAGGTACTGGGGTGGAGGTGCCTGATCTTGGGCTGTTGGCACCAGATGACTTGACGACGCGAAGTTCTTGAAGAACCGATGCTGGGACAGCAGAGAGTGACTGAGGGCGGTTGTGGTTGCGCTGAGACATGATTTCGGGAGCAGCAGCAGGTGGTGGAAGAGGTGTTGTTGATAAGGGGGAAGTTGGCAGGGTTTGCGAGTGCGTGGGGGTAATCAAGACGGAGTCAACGTCCAGGTCGTCAGGAGGGGTGTCGGCGGGCGCGGGTGTTGGGGAAGGCGGCGGTGACGACGAGGCAGGAGAGCGTCCGAAGTTAAAAAGACGAAAGAAGGACGAAATGGTGAGGAACGCGAGCAGGTAATGGACCGAGCGAGAGCGTCCGAAGAGGCCGAATGTGCGAGAAGTTTACCCCACAGAGCGAGTTGTCGAAGGTCCGTTCCCAGAGGGCAAGGAGAAAGCGAAAGAAGAAGGAAACAGCAGTGACGTGAGCCCTTTCTATGTTCTGATGACGCGCGTTGGGTGAAAGGGGAGGGTTGGAGGGATGAGAGACAGGTTTGGTGGGAGAGCGGAAAGTGGTGGGGCGAGCTCTGGCTGTTCAGCAGGATGGTGAGAAGAAAGTTTTGGGTTGTGCTATCAAACCCGAAAGAGGCGGTTTCAGATCAGCGGGTTGCTTCCTGGGGCGGAAAAGTTGTCCAAGGCACTCGGTGCGGTGTGCGTGTGTGTGTGAGGATTGAGATGGCCTCGTTGCAATGGGGGAGAAGGAGAGAGAGCGGGTGATGGGACAATGGCACTTGGACTATAAGAGGGCACGGTGCTGGCTCATCGTCACGCTGGCCAGCAGAATGGTCCGCGCTCTGATGAAGGCAAGACCCGCCCAACCAAATGATTTAGCTGGGTGGGGGCGTGGAACAGTATGGTCCCGCTGCCCAGCAAAGTTTAGCGACAGGAAGGCGAATTAGAGCGCACCATTGATTGTAAGCAGAGGCGACGATCAGTTGTAAGCCTCTGAGGCGCGTGCCTGCCACGTCCCCTCTGCCATCACAGATAGAGTGAGGCAAGAGCAGCAGCAGCAGCAGCAAGAGGCCGTAGGGAAACCCTGGCAAATCAATCTGGGTGTTGGCCTGTGCCACGGTAGGGTGGCTTCCTGGCGTGCAGCCTGACTGACTTGACTGACTGCCATCCTGCCGGCGTCAGCAGAACTGCCCGCCACGGAGTGAATGGTTCCGGAAAAAGTTCCACTTCTGGGTTTAAGTTGTTTAGCTCGATGCGATTGGTCGATATCGAATTTCTAGATGAACTTCGAAGCCCCCGTCGGCGCACAGATGAAAGGTCTCCCCTTCAAGGTTGACAGCCTAGACAGTAGTAGACGAGAAGCATGGGATCTTGTTTGCTTGCGCCATCGATTCGGCAAGTTCGACCTCGCTGCTGGGTCCATGCCTGATCCGCGCGCTCTGGTTCGAACTTTGGGGCCACAAAAAGGGAAAGCTCGATCCATGCTCGCTCGCCCATCCCCAAAGGGGGGGAGCCTCGGAACCCGGTCGACCGGAGCGTGAATCCGAATCCTGCCACGGCAGATGCGCCACTCCTCTCCCAAAGACGACTGCCAATTCTTATCCAAGCGTCGTCGCCCTTCCTCCGAATAAAGCTTAACCACTCGTGGAAATTTTCCGAGAGGCCCATCTGTTTCGCCCTGGCAATGGTTCCTGCATGCACCATCTGGCAAGGACAGTCCGCAGCCCAGCAAGGCCCGGTTCAAATGGAACAGAAGGAGAAGATAGAAGAGGCTGCTGCTGGTGCTGCTGCTGATGCAATGCGAGGGAGAAGATGCTGCGAGACAGGGTTGAACGAGGGACATTCGACGAGAGCACGGCGCATGCTCAGGCTGGATGCCGAGCTGGGAGCCAGTCTGCCAGGGCCGCCAGTTCCATGGAACTGAAGGTGTTCCACTTGGTTCTTATCCACTAAGAACCGGAACCGTGGTGAAGCGTGAAAGTTGCAGCTGCAGCTGCAGCTCAGCTTCGGCTCCTCGCCCAGAGGCTTGTTCTGCTGCAGCTCTCCTCGATTCGGATCGCAACTCCGATGGATCGTGTCCGAAAGATCGAGATCGACGTTTCAGATACCACCATTGCGAACCTCTGCAAGCTCAAGCAGAGGCAGATAGAGCCAGAAGCAGGGGGTAGGGGAAGCCCAAGGTACGGCAAAGAACCAGGGAAGAGGGACGGAAGAGGGACTGATAGGAAGCGAGCATGACAGCTGCACGATGATGTTCCCCTCCAATATCAAACCATCAGGGAGAACCACAACCGTGCATGCGATCGTCCTGCTGCCTGATAACCGCCAGAGCTGCGCAACCCAGCACAAGAAGAAGATGGGGCACAGAGACAGACGCGACTTACGAAAATGCTAGAGCAAGCCGCTACGAAGTCGCAAAGGGACTGCACTGTGAAAGATCGAATCGGGCGGCCGCAGAGATTCGTAATCCTGAGGGAGGAGGAAGCTGAGATCGAATGTGTGCCAAGGGATAATCTGTATGAGCAGCAGCAGGAGCAGCAAGTCTCGAATCAGCATGCTGATCGGCAGCCTTCAACTCAGCGCACGTACCCTTGCGATTTGTTCTTGTCCCAGTTGAGCTCGGCAGCAAAAGAAGGAGTGTCAGCAACGAGTCTGAGGGCCTTTGGTTGGAGCAGTCAGGATTTGAAGGGCAGGAGTTCAGGGATCGCAGAATGGAGGAAGGAAGCTGGGGCAGATTTCAATGGTGGGGCATGTCCAAGCGTCTTCCATCTCAGTGGAAGCGGCTTTGCCCAGGCGAAATGAGATGCATGGTCCACACATGCCCCAGCCAGGCAGCTGAACCGTGTTGGGGCAGCAATTATCTCATCTCATCTGCCGGCGAAGCTTCATGCACAGACGCAAGACTCGTCTCCCATCAACACGCCTTCTGAACGACCTTCAAGCTTCGAAAATTTGGGCAGACGGACCCGCATGTATTGCTTTGCTTCGATGCCGTGCCATCCTTCACTACAAGCGCCAAATCAAGAATTCTCCGAATCTTATGCGCACTACGCCCACCGCTGGATCACAACCGCACTCAAAAGCCCGGCGTCCTTGATTGTCACCGTCTCGTCCGAAGGCAGGGGCTTCGGCGGGAAGCTGGCGTGCAATGTATACGGCCTGGCTGCCATGCCGGGTCGTGAACTAATTTGGGCAAAATGATCAGCATGACCGGGTCCCTGCACACAACAAGCGCATTACATGCTGCCACTTACGCATCAAGGTAGCGTCTGAGATCGCCGACCGTGTGGGTGTGATTCAGAGTGGCCACTATGCGCTCGCCACCTTCGGCGAGGCGCACCTGTATCTGTGTGGTAGGCTGGGACCGGTCGACCTGGAAGTCGACCTCGGACGCCGGCAAAGGAACAGCGCCCGTGTTGCTACTTGTGCTGATGGATGTTGTCGTCGAAGCAGTAGGCGCTGGGGCGGTACCGAAGCCACTTGGTCCCGCATCTCCTGGGACCGGCGCTCCTAGCCGCTGCCCACTGCCTTCAAAAGCACGAGTAGGCCCTGGTGGAGGTGGGCTCCACTTTTCGCCCAGCTTCTTGACCACGCGCAACTCGACCGGCTGGTTGGGCTGAACACCCATGACTTCCAGCGGAGCTCTCTGTCCCTGTATAGCTCGGAGCACGGCAGCATCATGCGGGTCTTCGTACGAGCGTAGGGGTCCTTCATCTGCCAGGGTATAGCCGTTCGACCAGAAGGTCAGATACCGGATGGCGGTCGGAAGCTCTTCTGGAGCCTGGTCTTGGGCCGCATCAGCACTTGCTGCATTCGCTTGACCCTCGGCCGTATCATCGGAGGAGCTCGCCAGCGTCCGACCAGAACCAGCGAAGGCCGCGGAGGAAGGAGCACCAGTGGCTGGCAAAGCCTCGCCGCCGGAGCCAGCAGGGCGACGCATGCCAGCTTCGGCCGCTTGCTTGAGGATGTTGCCGACCAGATCATTGGGAGCCTGCGGACGTCTGCGGAGATGGTCTGGGTTCTGTACGCTCAGACCAGACCGCTCTCCACCCGTGTAGAAGTTCACAGGGTCGTCCATCGGCTCGTCATCGTCACTTCCACGTCCGGAACCGCCCATGCCTGGAAAACCTCCCCCGCTTCCACCCACCGATGCGCCGTCGTTGCCGCTAGCCAGATCTCTGAAAGTTCTGATTCGATTGCCGCCGCCTGAGTTTCCGCTGTTGCCGCCCCCTCCGGCCAGGTCGCGGAAGGTATGAATGCCACCTGGTGGGCGCGATGAAGAAGTAGCAGCCGGCGTGTTTCTGCTGCTTCCGCCAGAGCTTGCACCGCCTAGACCTGCAGCAGGGGTGCGGAACCCAGTTGGGCCGCCTCGAACGGGTGCATTCGAAGACGACGCTGTGTGGTCCCACGGATCGGTGCTCGAAAAGGGCCCTTGAGGCTGTGAAGCCGCACCCGCTGACCCTGCATCTGCGGATTCTTGTAGAGCCTGGGCAAGATCCTCATCTTCCCCACCACCAGCAGCAGCTGACGGGTCTGCACCTTCCTGTGCTGCTTCCTGAGTCGCGAAGTGGTTTGCGATGGCAGTCGAGACGTCATTGTTGGCAGCCGCAAGAGCTGAGCGAGCAGCATCTGCCGAGGCGCCTGTCACGTCGCAAAACTGAGCTACGGAATCGTCACTCATCTTGCGCTCCTCTTGGTTGTTCCTTCTGTTCGAGAGTGGGGTCCTGGGTGAAGCTCACGCGAATGAGCTGCATGAGAAGCTTAGCCAAGGCGGCTGTGAGGTGACGACGACCGTGCGTGCTGCCGGCAGATCCGGCCCGGCAGCCTCGGAGCGTTTCTCAAATTTTTGTCAGCAAGAAGAACCTGCTGAACGTTCAGACTGACCAAGTCATCATGAAGTCAGCAGGGAGCATCAACAGGGTGACGTACAAGTACAAGGACAATCAAGTGTGGACATATAACACAGGTCGCTCTCCAGCAATTCCTCATCTACCACGTCCTCAGTTTCTACGCTGCTGGTCACAATGTCTGTCACTCGCATTGCCCTGCGCTCGGCCGGCACTTCGTCCCGCCAAGGTCTCTCGAGCTCCTCAAACGCTCTGCCCGCCGTGACCAGACATTCTGGTTCTGCGGCGGCACCGTTCTCTTCTTCCACCTTGAGCTCAGCCTCAACCGCCTCTTCCTCAAAGTCGGCAGCGATTCCCACCTCGAAGCCTGCGCATTCCGCGTCGCAGCGCAACTCCAACGAATACCGACCTCACACGTCTCAGCTCTCACCACGCGCTCCACCGAAGCGCCAGGAGCCATATTCTCCCGTCACTGTGGCCGTCGTCAAAACCCTTGCCAAGATGATGGGCTACAACACGCGCGAGAGCACCGCGATCCGGGTGACCAGCGACCTGTACGATGCGTGCACAGACGCAGTGGAGCTGAATGCAGATTTCTGGTATGAAGGTGAGAACCATCTATCCTCACAAGCCGGGTTGAACAAAGGCGCTATGAGCGAGCTGACATGATTGCTCTCATCTCCCAGAATGTGGCCTTCCAAGGACATACCAGACATGGTTCCAGCTCACAAATCTGCACGTCTGGCTGCTACTGGTCCGCTTCCGCGCGTTCCCGACCCGAGCCCAATCGCAGACATATGCGCAAGAAATCATCAACCACTTCTTCATTGACGCCGAATCTCGAATGCGCGAGCGATTCGGCGTCCAAACAGCACGTCTTGTGAAGGGTTACATGCGCGACATGCATCAACAACAGCGCGGTGCCGTGCTTTCGCTCGACGAGGCGCTCGGTCGGAATTCGGATGCATTTATGGCTGCAGCACTGTGGAGGAACATCTGGGGCGGTGGGTGGGGAGTAGTAGGCGGTGTGAAGCGAAAGTTGCGCGGGATTGACCGATCGGATAAGCCAGGCAACCCTAAGGAGTTCACTCCAGAGGAGGAGGAAGGCGCACCTGATCTCGCGGTCGACAAGACGGCACCTCCACTTCCTGCTTCCATCACCAAGCAGTCCGCACTGACAGCGGGCCTGGAGGAGAGGTTAGCTCACGTGCCGGAGCCGACGAACCGCGCTAGTTCGTTGATCCCGACCTCGTACGGGGACCTAGACGCTCTCATCTTTGCCCAACATCTGGCTTCCTCGGTCGACTTTGTACGCGCGCAGGTCCACAAGCTAGCACACCTCCCTGACGACGCCATCCTCCACGGCGAAGGCACCAAGGCTTCTCAATTGTTCACGAAAGCTCAATGATGTTCTTTAGAAATCAGCGAATGTAATCCATTTGATGATGTATTTAACCACGTGGCGCGACGCGTTCGGGAAGATCAACACGAGAAGAAGTGCCGTGCCTCGCAGACAACTCATAAGCATCACAACATCTGCGCACTCTGCGGACGCATACGAGAGTACAAGGTATGAGAGCTTGGAGGACGGTGATCACTGCCACCACGGCGGCGCTGGGCCTGGCTGCTGCGGTAGCTTGCACGTCGCCGACGTCGACGGAGCGCTTCGACGAGGATTTGCTGCTCCGGCCTCTTCCCGACGGCAGTATTCAGGCTGCCTTCCATTTCACCATCGACAGCGGAGAGGGACCCGAACTCAACTCCCAAGAAGATGAGCAAGACTTGGAGGATGATGCAGACGGTGCAAGGCGGAATGCGAGCTCCTTCTGGTTTCGCGAAACGAGCTCTGCGACTGCTGGGATGTCCTCCCACTTCCGCCTGCTCCCGCGGACCCTCATCCAAATCGCTCAAGCTGCCAACACCCGCGAGTTCAAGCTGAGCATCAGCGCCGGGACCTGGCAATATACAGCGTGGGGGGAGCCCACTCTCGACATTCTCAGCTCGGACCCGTCGGCTTCGGAAAGCACGGCGCAGCAAGAGCCGGCAAAGGCGTGGACCGCCCGGGGCGGACGCGCGGTCCGACGCGATCAGCTACATGAAGAAGAACAGGAGAAGCAGCGCAGGTTCTCACATAGCACGGCAGCCAAGATTCTCGGCGACGATGCAGTTGGGAACGGCGCTGAGCTGTGGGCGTCCTTTTTGAGCCCACCAGGGTCGGGTCTGCCAGCGAAGGAAGGTCCCAGTAAAGGTGAACACGCCAAGCTGTCCTGGCGCAAACTTACCTCGGCTCTTGCAGGCCTCTTCTGCGCCTCGCTGGATACCACGCTCTCACCCCGTATTGCTCTCGAGCCATCGGAGCCGCTCCTCTTCTCCCAGTCCGAGCGCTCCCATACCT
The DNA here is from genome assembly GCA_001006505.1 of Tilletia horrida. Taxonomy (NCBI): domain Eukaryota; kingdom Fungi; phylum Basidiomycota; class Exobasidiomycetes; order Tilletiales; family Tilletiaceae; genus Tilletia; species Tilletia horrida. Next base: position 202,212 of record LAXH01000001.1, read on the forward strand.
CTCGGACTCCTGGCCGTCAAGCTCCGTTCATGAGCAGCAATAGCACGGCAGACAGTGTCTTGCTACACGCCTTCGCACCGTCTGAGTTCATCTGCACAGAAAATCTCACTCCCTTTCTCAAGCTTCTGCCTTGTCGCTCCGCAAGTGCGGGCCTGGCACAGCTCTTGAATCCTCACGCTCTTTTTAGCTCCTCCTTCCACGGAATGTCGGTACATGTGCAAAGAATCGGCTCGGAGAGCGAGACGCCCTCCGCTACAAATGTGCCGGTAGAGCGATGGCGGGTCCACCTCCGTATTCAAGCAGTCTATACCGCGGCCCAGGCCCGTCTGAAGGGCCGAAGTGCGGAAGGTGCGTCTTTTGAATTTCGGGCAGCCTCACCCAATACTAATTGTGAGCGCTGACTCTTCATCATCTCCTGCATAGAGCTCGCTCTTCGGCCCCTGTTCGCTCGGAACATCACTCAAGCGTGTCCGATGGCTTCGAGCAGTAATGTCTACATTCCTCGGCCTCCAACTGCCTCGGATCTCGAACAAAGCACCAAGGACGCAGAGGATGATGATGATGATGACGATGAACTTGATCAGTCCGCAGGCTCGGAGATACTTCTGATTGACGCGGAGGGATCTGATAGCTACACATCACCATCCTGGCCTCGGCTCTACACTCTCGATCCCGTCTACAAGGCACGAAGAAGGAGAAGGGTGTTGAGAAAGCGACCCTGGCGCGCGTCTCCGCACTTTACTGCCTTCTCGGATACGGCACTTTCGGGCCTTGCGCAGGCGTACGACCTTGCTCCTGCTCTGGCCTCCGAGACGCCGTCGTTGGAACTGTACAGGACCCACACTTCGACGCATCCGACAAAGGGAACATTTTTGCTCACGCTGACGAATTGGCACCGGACGGAGCCGGTGCGGGCGCGGTACTATGACGAGATCCCATGGTGGATGGAGATCTGGACTCACTCCCTCAAAGTGGTCAAGGTCGAAGATGTATCGGACAAGTCTGCTCGCGTCCAATCTGAATCAGCAACGCCGAAGAAGCGTAGAGGATCGGCTGGGGCCAAGAAGAGCGAAGAGGATGACATTGTACGCTTCGTTGACGACTTTTTGTGTCCGCCGATCCTTGCTATCCACTACGAGCCAACGGCCGGCCGGGACCTCGATCCAGATGCTACACCGGGCAGCGGTCGCCCGAGTCTGTTTGAATTGGATCTGCGGATACCGGCGAGTTCAAAGGTTCAGATCCAGATGGAGTACAATCTCGCGTTCCTTCGCTACACGGAACACCCGCCTGGCCCGCAGAAGGGCTGGGGTGTGCCGCCGGGCATCTTGGCGGTGCTGAGTCAGGACGGGCACGGCAGTGGTGGTCCATCAGGCGAGGCGACCTTCGACGAGCAGGCTCGACTGTGTCCAGTAGAGGTTCCTCGGCGCCGGGGGCGGAAGGCAGCTGCGCTCGGGCTCAGGTCTGGGTTGCCACCTCTGTCCGGACCGATACCAGTCGCGGGGCAGGGGATCCGGCGGCGGATCTACACGGAGCCGGCGCTGATCGAGCTTGCAGTGCCGGACTTTTCGATGATCTACAACCTGATCTTGTTCACATCGACGGAGATTGCGCTGTTCTTCGGCTCGATGTTCAATCTGCTGGTGCGGCGCTTTGGCGATGTGGTCCTGTCGAGCTAGCCGCCTTGCTGGATGCGGAGACTACTTAGCAACTATGGAATCAGCGATGGAGGAAAGGAAGCTTAGGAAGGCGCCTCGCCTCTTATGTACAGGCAGGCATTGACAGCACTCACCTGAATCTCATCAGTCATCATCTTGTCAGAGGAGCGCCGCCCAGGAACGTGACTTGGGGGCGGCTGGAGAGTGGATCGGCGACGTCGGAGTGCCGTGGAGGGATTGGCCGGATGAACTTGAGAAGGTGAGATTGAGTGTGTGGCGCCTTGATTGGACTTTGCCCACTTTTGGAGATCTGCACTCGATTGCTGCTGGCAGTGCAGTCAAAAGCAGCAGCACTCTTGCTCTTCACTCTTGTCCACTGCTCACCTCTTTCCCCTTCTCTGTTCTCACCCTGGAACTGCTTTGTCAGTCAAACCATGAGACTGTTCTCTACTTCTCTCCTCCTCGCAGCTCTCGTCGCTGTCGGGTCGGCGTCCCTCATCGAGCGTCACGGCACCAAGTACGCCGGCCAAGTCTGCTCCACAAATGCGGACTGCTACTCGGCTAACTGCGTTCATGATCCGTCCTATTCCAATCCCACCTGCCGGCTCCAACCACAAGGCGGACCGTGCTTCAAGGGAGCCAACTGCGTGAGTCCAACTGTGAATCTGGGTGGGAGAGTGTCAATCGCTCATCGTCCTTCTAACCGCTGGACTGCGATTTCAACCTGACAGGTGAGTGGACAGTGCGACCTCAAGGCTGGCAAGTGCAAGGCCCTCGTCGCCACGGGAGGCCCATGCAAGCGTGACACCAACTGCTACACTGGACAGTGTGGCAGTGGAAAATGCGTCCTCGCCGACCCCAACCGACCATGCACCAAGGACAACCAATGCTACTCCGGAAGCTGCCTCCAAAACGAGTGTGATCCCGACGGAGGCTGCGTCACACCCACATACTCGTGTTCCTACGTGCCCGCGCTCGGGACATGTCGCACCACCGACGACTGCGGGTCCAACTATGCCATCTGCGACAGTAAGAAACAATGCATCGTCTTGGACGACGGCGACTGCTATGTCGACGATGTCTGCGAGTCGGGCTTTTGCCAGAAACCACCTGGATATCCCAACTCTGTTGGATTCTGCGAACCTCCAAAGCAAACCACCACCACCACCACCAAGTCACAGACCAAGTCGACGACCAAATCCAAGGCCACGTCTACTCAGACCAAGTAAGGATTCACTTCTCTATACACAGGAGGTCGGCCTTAGAACTGTCTCGGTGTATCGCATGTCGTATTTATCTCGAGTCGTTCAGGGATTCATCCTGTCCAATGCAATCGTGATCGTATTCTTAGCCCAGTGACATTTCAGTTCCCTCTTTGAGCACGCGGGGACTGAGGGTATGGTCCATGTCTATGATGGAGCCCACGGAGGGAGGGAAGACTGTGCGCTTCGAGTCATTGGAATGTGGTACTCGTATCAGTTGCGCCTATCAAGGCGCAACTCGCCACCCGTACGGATTGCACGAGACAACCCTCTTGAAGACAACGACAACGACGACGACCGTCCATGATCTCACTAGAACAGACCTCTTCTGCATCCTGTGAACCTACGTCCCTGCCTGCGATGACTTCTTCGAATCTGTCGCCGCGCGGTCGTTCTGCAGCTCAGTCCTTTGCCAGTCTGACAAAGCTGGCCAAAGTGATGAGAAACATCTACGATCCCGAAACAAACCCAGATGGCATCGTGTTCCTCGGCCTCGCTGACAATGCTGTGTTGCGACCCGAGATCCTCGAGTACTTCAACTCGACCCCGCTCCGTCTCACGGGCCCAGAGATGACCTATGCCGATCGCGTCTGTGCCCAGTCTTCCGTCTTGAAAGCCCTTGCCCATCTCTACAATACGGTCCCAGATGGTCTAGACTCGAGCACATTTGAAGCGCGACGCAAACCGCTCGTACCTGTGATCGAGGACCATCTCTCCGTCGGCAGCGGAGCATCCGGCATCCTCGACAGTCTCATGTCTTGTATCGCAGACGAGGGCGATGGCATCCTGCTCACCACTCCATATTACAATGGCTTCGATCATGACATTGGAGCTCGGGCTCAATTACGAGTGGTCCCTGTGCTGCTCGACCCGCTCTCAACTACGACAAAGTTCTCGGACTCGGGCCTCTCTGGCCAACCCTGCTTCGAGACGGGCTTCTTGGATCATTACGAGCACGCCATTACCAAAGCCGAGAAGGAGGGCATCAAGGTTCGCGTACTTCTGCTCTGCAACCCGCATAATCCTACGTGAGTCCTTTGGGACTTGGTGCTGACCTGATTTTGTGTGCAGTCCATTCAAACCCCTCGTTCCCCGTCTGTCTATCTAGCGGTGCCATTCTCTCACGGACAGCCGTCATCAAGCTCTGCAAGTTTGCCGCAAAACACAACTTGCATCTTGTCTCAGACGAGATCTACTCCAGGTCCATTTTCGCCACCGCAGTCGTTCCCAACCCCAACGAGTTCCACTCGGTGCTCTCGATTGATGTCCTTGCCGAGGCCGGACTCAATCCAGCTTACGTCCATGTGGTCGACTCCATGTCCAAGGACTTTAACACGAACGGCTTCCGTGTCGGTGTGCTGATCTCCCAGCACAATCCTGAGCTCATGGTCGCCATGCTCTCCTACTCCCTCTTCAGCCAACCGGGTTCGGTCGCAGGTGCGATGTGGAGAGATTGGATATACGACAAGGAGTTCCTCTCGTGGTATCTCAAGGAGAATCTGCATCGGTTGCGAGATATGTTCGAGTATGTGGCGCGATGGCTATCTCATCACTCCATTCCTTACACCGTAAGTGCCGGGCTGCCTCGCCTTCTGGATCATCCAAAGCTAGACCTTAGGATTGACGCGTATTCCCTTCGGGATGCCAGCCTTGCAACGCGGGCCACTTTCTTCTAATTGACCTGTCCAAGTTCTTGCCGTCGCCCACTCACAAGGAGGAAGACCACCTCCTGGATAGGATGATCGACGACAAGGTCTTCGTAGCCCCTGGAGCTCAGTACCACACAACAACAGGAGGATTCTATCGCCTCACCTTCTCCCAACCACCTGGAATCGTCAAGGAGGGCCTCAAAAGGCTGGAAACGACGTTGGGACTCGATTCTTGGATCACTGAGCAGCCAGTGCCTGATTGGTCTGGTCGCCACCGCCAGCAGATTTTGGACAGAAGGGTCGAATCCTTGTCCCTCGCTTGATCTGAGCTACCGAGGCAGACTTTGGCAGAGGCTCACATATTATGGAACTGCTTGATCATCGTCTGCAACAGCAGCGATCCTGTATTTTTAAAAGAGCCGAGAACGGTCATGCAGCACTTAGAATTGACATCTGAATTACGCAGTCAGGAACCACCAGCTCCCGCCACATAAGCAGCGCTCGCGGAATGCGCTCTCAAACACACTGAGTCCCTTGGACAGGACGGGTGGCAGGTTTATCGTTCCGGTGCGAGCTCCACACCGCACGCACAGCTTGATCACCGTTGGGACAGCTTGCGATGATGACGGAGGCTGGCCGAACGCTGTCGCCTGATTGAAGCCGAGCACACGCAGCTGCAGACACGTCTTCCGGACAATGTCAGTGCTGAGCAAACCGACATCGTGCTCGTCCGGGCCAATGCCACTCTTGCCGGAGTTGCCCAGATGTTGGGGTTTCTTCGATCTGGTCTCGTTCTGCCGGGCCATCTGGGCCAGGCTGGTCGCGGCAGCAGTCGCGGTGACGCGGTCCAGTGCGTGAACGTCGTCCAGCAGGTCCTCCGGCGAGAGGAACATCGGTACGAGATCGGGGTCAGCTCCGTCCGTCTTGTGCAGCCACCCAGCTGCCAAAGTGCGATACGAAGGATCCTCGCTCAAATCGCCTGCCAGCAGTTCCTCCAACCACCGACTCTGGCTGGCCCTTGCTGGATTATCACCTTGTTGCTGAAGCACTTTGAGTGCACGATCGAGTCTGATGGCTGAAGCATCGAGGAGAGCTCGGCAAGCATCTGCGGCTAGCTCGTACTGTTGTGCGATCGTCGACCGGACTGCAGGGCCCAGGAAGTTTTCGAGCGTAGGTGTGATTTCGCCTTCGCTGACCTGCAGTTTTCTCCAAGCGATGACAGCATCTGACACCGTCTGAGTGTACGCGCGGTTGCGTACTCCGAACTGGTTGGATTTTGAGCTTCCCTTCGTCGCCGAATTCGAATCTGTGCCTTCGTTCAGGTTCGTCGGGATTGGACCAGCTTCGTCGCCGAGCAACCAGAACGCCAGCCGATACAGGCTCTGTACAATGTAGACGAAAATGGCACGCGGCGCTGGCAGGACCAGGAGCTCCAGAAGCGGATCATTGTTTGCAAACTTTGGGCCCTTCATCAAGACCTTGTCAGTCGCAGCCTCATGTTCGCCCGATGCTAGGCTCTCAGCTCCAAGGTATACAGCGGTCCTGGACATCCGGTTGAGGATTTGCAGCACCCATGAAAGCTGCGCCAGTAGTGGCCAGATAGAGTCGAAACGGAACGGCAAATGCGGAATCCGACTGCCCAAGTCATTGAAACGCAGCAGCCGTAAGCAGAGGAGCAGTTCCAGGAACAAGCGCATCCTGTCGGTACGGCCGCTATTTTGAGAAAGAGCAGAGGGTCACATCAGACTCCGAAGCCGGCAGGAAGCTGTCGCTTCTGCAGGGCTCACCTTTGGGGCAATAAGTGGATCTCCACGACCCTCTCCAGCTGCTGCAGCCTGTGGTTTTGGTTGTTCTCCTTTTTGGGCACGTTGTTGTTGTGGATGCCTGCTCGCACTAAGGCGGTCTGTACAATGTCGTACAGTGCAGAGCTGTCTTTCGAGAATGACAACGGAAGGTCATCGTAGCTCTGGCCAAGACGTAGAGCTCGTCCCAGGAGCAAGCCCTTCCGTGTAGTCTCATCGAGAGCTGTTTGACGCCAAACATTCGTCAGATCATCTCTATATCATGCAGAGTGATATGAAGAGACTTACCGGCAAGCTTTGGCCCAGATGGAATTGTGACAAGCTGGACCTTTCGCTCAGCTCCTGTGCCAATTGTGCGAGCGGCCCAAACCTTGCTTGGAGAGTGTGCCCAACCTTCACACCGCAGAGAGTCGTCAGCAAGGGAATCAGATCTGACTCGCAGATATACACACCTATCCGTTCATGACTGCCTAGGTGAGCTAGAGGCTTTGATTTGTCGTCGAGATCTACCAACTGAAGCGAGGCGCTGCAGCAGAATTCGACGTGAAGGTCAGAATTGGAGAGGGGCGTTTTGAGTTGACACTGAGCTTGTACTCACGGGTCGAGCCACGTCCAGCTGGTCTGGTAACGTGGACCCTTTGTGATTGTTGCCAGACATCCGTGCTGCAGGAGATCTTGGGCCGATATCAATGAGAGCAAAGAGCGACCCTCAAATATGACCAAGCCGGCGTCGACAAAGGCCTGAAAGGACACGGTCAGCGGATCAAAAAGGTCAGATCTCAAAGCGCGACACTGAGCTCACCCAGTCCGGTTTTGCATGAGGCAGCTCCGCCTTTTTGCATTCAAGTGAACCAAATGCTTCTGATAATGGATCCAACTGCCTCTGGAAGACATATTTTTGGATGGAACTGTGATGCGCAGGCTTGGCCTCGTCATCGACCTCCATGAAATCCATTTGGTCCGAAGCTGGGGCACTGGCAGTCGAAGCGGCGTGTGAGCTGACGAGCAACAGCTGCAGGGGGCTGGTACCAGAAGCTGCTGATGGTGCGAGAGAAGGATACTCCAGCCACTGAATATGCGTCAGGAAACCATCACCGGGAGCTACAGCTGGGCTTGCCAATGCGGCGATGCTTGGCATGGGTAGTGGATTCAAGGGTCGAACCACCACAGCTGCAACAGGAAGGGAAACCTGAGTCAGCATCTAGACAAGCTTTTGAGAGGTTGATCAATGGGCGTCAAAACTTACAAGGCAAGTGACCATGTGTCCTGAGACGAAGTTCAAAAAGGAGAATCATCCCTTCCGAGACCGTGAATACGTCCTCGATAGCTTCGCTGGCACCACTGGCCCTTCCCGCTTCGAACCCGAGGGACACTTCCAGTCCGATTCCAAGGCCAAGGCCCGACTCGATCGAAGCAGAGGTGAAGTCAGTTGCTCCGGACGCTAATCCCGTGACCGTAGTCATCAGACCAAGAGGATCCATGCTCCCCCTTGATTCGCTTTGAGAGGCAGATTTCAGCTCGGAGGCAAGACCACTGCCGTCCTGATCGTGTCGAAAGTCTGCGTTCTTTCCGATTTGGGTCGAGTCTCTGTTGGGATGCAGTTTTGATCCGATCCGACAGGCGACAAGAAGAAGTGGCTCTGTTGAATCGTCGATAGGCGACTTGAGTCAGTAAACGCTTTCCGAGAAATTGAGCATCGCTTCATAAGCTCACCATCAGGAACGCCGCCCACTGCCAGATGAGTGATTCGTCGAGTTGTTGCAGCGGCGGCACCGGAGTTGGAGGATTGTTCCGTATCAAGTGCCTCATTCCCGCCTTGCGTCCCTAATGGAACTATACTAGATTCAAACAGACTCGTGCTTGTCAAAGAGAATGTCGTTGGGGCTGCGAAGCCAAGGGTGGGGGTTTTCACCAAAGACGGCTTCCGGTGGACGACCGACACAATGCCAGTCATTCCGAATAGGAAGCATGCCTCTTCATCGCTGTCGGTTGCTGATCCGCTTCCTTGTGGGGCGGCTTTCGGATCTGGGTCTGGGGCCGTGAATGTTGGACCTCGCGCTGCGTCGCGAATGTATGAAGTTCGAACCGGGTCAGGCTGCTTTGCCTTGGTCTCACCTGCGCCAGAGGCTGCATCTTCACCGGAATCTGGCTTCACGGGCGCAGGAGCCGCGTCAGGATGAATGAAGAGCTAAAGAGGAGAATTAGGATCAGGACGCCATGTGCTGTAGAGTAGGCAAGCGCACTGGGAGGACTTACATTTCTGCCCTGGTTACACCATCGGATCTCCTTGATGCCACCTTTCAGCACTGGGATGGCAGGCATACCGGGCGACGCTGCTTCCAGCACGGCATCTGCATCGCTGATGGGTGTGGCAGGGATAGGAACCGGTACGTTTTCCGCCAGTCCATCCAGCCGTACGAAGCCAGGAGGTACCGCCGGTGCCCCGGACGACCCCGCTTTCCGCTCTTGATCCGTCCCTTCATCTTCTGCGTGTATGCCGTCGATATTATCATCTTCTACGAAGAAGATCTGTCGGAGTGCCCAGTCGTTGAGCGCCATCGAAGCACCTTGAGTCCAGATGCATAATCTGCCTTTTCCAGCACTGGGAGCCAGCGAGCTGGCCACATGGGAGGGATCCAGCGGAGGTACTGATTGCAATTGGAGCGAAGACCCTGTGCTTCCTGAGACAAGGGCGGGAGTCAAGCCTGTACCAGATCTTGAAGGCACATTTGGCGCTGCAGAGCTGGCCACAGGCCCCGCCTGACCGGTGTTCTGAGCCTGGGCATGAGCTTGTAAATGCGCCTGATTCCCAGCCGCAAGCTCGCCAGCTCTTGTCGCAGCAGCAAGCTTCTTGGCCAGCGGCGATGCCGGAAAGTATGCGATGAGCGTACGCCCGCTCGGACTGAAGCTGATCAGGGTAGGCGAGGAAACTGCAGAAGTTGGAGGCAGCAGGGAAAAGGAAGGGAAGAGCTTGTGTGCTGTGAGAGCTGGACGCCGTTTCGATTCGGGCGGCTGCGAGTCGGGCAGGTACACAAATCGAAGGGTCACGCTCTGGGCGGGAGGTGGGAGGAAGGCCTGGAAAGCTCGCGAGCGCGCTTCAGCTTGCTGCTTCTCCGCATCTTCCTGAGCTTGTGTGTCTCGCTCATGCTGCTGCTGCTGCTCCTCCAGTTTTGATGCTCCAGCGAGCTCTCCTTGCGCTGCTAGGGATCCACCACCAGGGCCATCCTTCTTCTCATGTCCGCTACGTATGATCGCTCCCTCGTCTTGGACGCCTCCGCTGTTGGGATTCTGTCGCTCTCGATGAGGGACAGAAGTGGAAATCGGATCCGCGACAGGTGAAGCAAACGCGATCAAGTTCTTGCTAGACCACGCCAGCGTCCTGAACAGAACATGACAAGAGAATGTCCAGAATACATCAGCCTAGACCTGCTGCTTCGCAGCGCTATTGACGGTGGGAGCTTACCTATGCTCAGGCAGACCACTGTGAAGCGCGAATAATTCTGCCTCGAGCTGCTCAGCTGTCAGCTCTGTCACTCTGCATGAGGCAGCCAAGGACCTGCGATGGCCAGGGCCGGGGCCATGCTGCGATCGAGGAATTCCTCCGCTCGAGACGTCGATGCGCCTACGCTTGGCGTCGGACATCCTGACCGACGAAGAGACAGACGCTCGTGCTGTCAGAAGATCGTTGTTGTGCTGCATCGTCTTGACCGCAATTTGGGATCTTCCAGTTCATGCAGGTGCACTGACCAATCCAAACGACACAACACAGACGAGCCTCCTCAACACAGCACCTCTTCGCTCAGAGGACCTCATACGAGTGTACTACTGGTATGGGGCAGTGCTTTGTTATGATATTTCGGTTCAGGGCTATCCAAGAAGCAGATGGAACTGCGGGTATGCATACACTCTTGAGATCACTGAGGCAGGTCCAGCTGATCCAGTTGACATTTCCGCGAATAAAATTCTTAGAGGCGCAGGAGATGAAAGAGAAGAGGAAACGTGGAGAGAAAATAGTCAGAAAGAGCACTCGAGTCGAGACTTTTCCCCCGTCGAATGCTTGTGTGAAAGAGAGCCAGTGCATCTGGGCTCCGGCATGACGTTCCACTGCATGATGGACGCGAGAGGGAGGCCGTTATTGTCGATATATTTATCGTCCGTGAGGAAAGGCCTGTCGGCCGTTCATCTCTATCTTAGAAGAGGAGGAATGCTCCGCCGAGAATGGTAGACGCAGCCAGGCCGAAGAGAACGGCAGGGGCGGAGCCGAGCGAAACGGAGGTGGCCGAACCTTTCTGCGTCGAGGTGGTGGAGGTAGAAGCCTTGGAGGTCGACTTGGTGCCGCTGGAGGCAGATGTCGAGCTCATCGAGGCAGCCGCAGCGGAGATGGAGATGGGGTTGTAGGCTTGATCCTTGATGGTAAAGGTGGAGGGGATACCGGAGGGCTGAATCTTGCCCGCAATGTAATCGTTGAAGCCCGGGTAGGAGATGCCCGAGTTAGGCTCGTACTGACAGATTAAGCACAAGGGTCAGCAAGTGTATGTTACCGGCGTGCGCTCAGAATGCGCGTTGAGACTCACGGGGTTGGACTCGTTCAGGCAAGCAGTGAGAGGGACGACGTGCTTGAAGTTCTTGATGATGTTGGAGTACTCAGACTCGAACAAAGCCATGGCTGTTCGGGGGAAGAGAAGAAGGAGGATCGTCAGATGCATGCGCCTCGATACAGACAAGCTGCGAGAGAAACTCACTGTAGCCGTTGATCTCATGGGTGAGGACGATAATGCCCTCGTTGGGGGAAGCGGTACCAGTGGCGATGATCTATTCAATGTGAGTTAGGTGCGCGTCAGCTCACCATCGCAATCGAAAACAGTACCCCTAGGATATTGGAACTCACGGCTGAGTAGCTGGCTGAGATGGCGGCAGTGGGAGAAGGACCGAGAGGAGCAATGTCGTAGTCGTTGGTGTCCTGAGAAGGTGGTGGAGAGGTCAGCACGAAAATGACCCAAGTGCATACACCGCGAGTACTTACATCAGTCCAGATGTGAGTGGCCAGACCCATGGCGTTGGCAATGTAGCGGACACGGTCATCGACGTCACCGTACCTGATCACGGACAGGTCAGGAAGTTGTCAGCTCTCCAAGTTTGACCAAGGGCTCAAGGCCGAAGTTTCGACTCACGGTGGGCGCCAGCAGCGGGGAGCAACACCGACGATGTCCTTGATGATCTTGGCAGTGTACCAGAGCTCGGCGAAGACATTTTCGCTCTGCAGGGTCGTCATCAGCTGGTGCGACCAAGTATGAATGCAGATCTGGGGGACGCCACGGACGCCGTTGGTGTCAGCTGGGATAGTCTCATCCACAAGATCTACATGGTATATTTGAGAACCAGAAACACACCTGGTGTCCGTCAGCAAGACCACGCTGAGCCTGCAGCGGCCAGTCGAGCACGTTGGATCCAATGTAGTAGAGAGTAGCCTTCTGGTTGTTCTTCTCCAGGAAGTCGTAGAAGGCGTTGTGGGTGCACTGTCAGGGGAAGCATGCATGTATGCAGTAATCGTCAGCAGGTTGCAAACACGCCAGAGTGGCGGCGAGGGGACTCACGTTTGGTCCGTCATCGAAGGTCAGGCCCCAAGTGTTTGGCTCAGGGCAATTGTACACATCTTGAGGAATGCCAGACTGCTTGGGGGTGTGGCACTGGGAGGCGGACCACCAGCAATCGGGATCCTGCTGCTGGTTGTAGCCGTTGAAGTTGAGCACACCCTGGGCGCCGGAACGGACAGGAATGTTAGGGATGCCCGAAGAGATGGACTTCCAGACGCTCTGTCCCTCAGAATCGGACGACAGGAGGGTCGCACCCGTGGTGGCACCGTTCAGCCATGGAGTGGGATAGTTGTTCTGGATGTTGGCAACGTCGGGGAGGTAGTAGTAGTTGCACGCGATGCGGTCGTCAGTGACCTTGGCAAAGCCAGCCTCATCGGTGGGGTAAGACAGGCCGAGGGCATTGGTCTGGGTGGCCTGTCGCTTGACATTGGCCGCGTTCTTGGCGTGCTGCTTGCTGTTGCGAGGGATCAGACGGTTGTTGTGGGAGGGACCGTTGCGGTTGTACAGGTCCTGGTAGGAGCCGTCTGCTCGGGCCTTGAGGTAGAGGTCCTTGGGCACGCCGCGGCCGACAGTGGCCTCTGAAGGAGTGACGAAGGCGAGGACGGCAGCGGCCACCGAAGAGGCGAGGAAAGTGGAAGAACGCATGATATGTGCAGAAATTCAGCCACCGAAGGGAAAGAGAAGGGGAGCAATCAACTGCAGGAAGGAAGCAGATGCAGGTAGGACGATGTGGTGGTGGTAGTCGATAATAATCAGAGATGGAGAGAATGAAGAGAGAAAGGGAGTGCTGTGCAAGATGTGGTGGTAGAGACTTTGGATCAGTTGGTGTGGATCCAACGAAGGAAGAGCAGACCAGTCGATTTTCACCCTTTCCTGCGACAGCTCACACACAGGCCACAGCCATGCATGCAACCTTCTTCCACCCACACCCTTGTAATCGGCCCTTGTAATGCCAGATACAACCCGTGGCTCTAATTGATGTCGCGCTTCCAAAAGAATCCAACAGGCCTTCTGCCCTTCTTCCTGGTTTGGCCTCCCTGCGGCAAACACGACACCCTCCCGGCTCCCACCGGTGCCGAGCGGCGTGGGCCGCCGGCAAGGCAAGGGCGATCACCTCCCCCCGGCGGTTCCTCTCAGACACACCTTGCTTCCAACTTTGGACTGAGTTATGTATGAGCGCGACTCCGACGCAAGTTGCCCTTGCCCCCTTTCGTACGGCCTGCTGTCTTTGTGTCAAAGCGAACGCAGCGACACGGAGTCTCGACAATGCAAGTTCACAAGAAAGTAACAGAGGGAGATACCAAAAGAAAGATGTCCCTTCATCGAGATCTATTTGATTTCTCTTTCGTCCGGAAAGTTGCCAGATCGAGGTGACGAAAGGGCCCATGCGCGCTCTCATTCGGAGCCTCCGTTACCCTATCACTGCTCCTCCCATCTCCCCTCTTCCCCTTCCTCCCCTCCCACACCCTCCCCCTCACCCCCGTCTTCCTCGTCCTCCTCCAGGGAGTCGCTGTACACAGAAACCGGTCGAGGTATGTCCTCCGGCAGATCGCGCCTGTAGTAGTCGCATTCTTCATTGGTCGTGTCCGAGTGGTCACCCGAGACAACCAGATTGACGTCTTGTGAGAGGGCAGCAAGCAGAGGCGGGACACTATCCCTGCTCTCCGCGTTCCTGTTCCCGTTCGGATGGCCCTTGGGAGTCGATACCGAGACATCACCGGTTCGGTTTGTTTCCGCTTTCCTGTCTGGCGCCACGGGTGTCCTTGGGCTGCCGGTGGCAGTCGCCTCCGTGGACGCAGTTGTCGAACGAATGTGATTCTTCTTCCCGGCCTCTGCTCCTCCCTCATCGACTTTTGGAGCAGCCTCGAGCTCAAGTCCAGATGTCTGTGTCGAGTCGGATGCACCTTCGCCGTTCAGCTGAGCCCTGTACGTGCGGAAGGCATGCCCAAGCGCTCCGTCCATCTCCTCATCCCCGACCAAAGCCGAATCTCGCCCAGAGTCCACCGATGACGTATCTGAAGAGCTGTTCACGCCGCCCCGCCGGTGACCCAGTATGGTCGAGGGTGTCCTCGTCAACGTCGTAGTTGACCCAAACACCGACCCTGGCGTCGCTGCACTCTTTGTGATCGCGCCAAAAGAGCCACTCCTGGTTCTTTCTGCACCAGTCCCCCGTATCGGTTGACCACGCTGCCAGCCAGGTGCAGAGGCCGTCGCTACCATTTGCTCGTTTCCCAGACTCGGTCGACGACCTCGTTGACTCTGATCAGCCGAGTCGAGAGGGGCCCCACTGATCATCGAAGGCGGCAGGGGATGCGGATCATTCGACGGACGACGCGGTCGATTATTCGACATGCCCGAGGCCGTGCTGCTGTTGGACATCACACTGTATCGACTCAGCCTCGACCCTGAACTGTAACTCTGCAGTCCAAACCGGTCCGGCGATCCCATCGTGGTGGACACCGTCGAGTATCTGTTCCCCGCAAGATCAGAGGTTGTAGGGACCAGGCTGGGACTTCTCGTCCCCACGTGATCGCTCATCTTCGAGCTGGAAGCTACCCCGGATACGCTTTGAGATCGGATTGGCGAGCCAAGCGCAGGATGCGCCCCAAGTAATGGCGGATATGCCGACGAGGGGTGTCCACTTGACCCGCTCTCCATTCCAGTAGACGCAGCATCGTCCAGGAGCTCCTCTTGCTGCTCGCCAGCGGGAACAATGCCTTGAGCTGCTGCTGCTGTAGCAGCGTAAGGAATCGTTGCGTAGCCCAGCGTCGGACTCAGCAGGTTGGATGTCGATGCAGACCGACGGACTGATCCGTTCCCGATGCCGAGCCCATATGCACCTCCTAGCATGTAATCCTGCCCTGCAGCCCCTCCTACCGTGATTGCGCCGTGAGAATGCAAAGTCGCTGTTCTGAGCGAGCTCGGACCCAGAGCAGACGCGCCGGGACCTGCATAGAACAGACTGTGATGGCTCTGATCCGTCGTCGGTGTGCTGCTCGCACTGCTCGTGCTGCCAGCCCGTGGCACAGGTGTCCCAGTGCCTTTGGAAGGTTGGCCCGATGGAGCTGGCCGGGGTCGCGGTCGGTGGGCGATGGAGCTGTACCAACTCGCGTTGCGCTCCGCAGTCTCAAGCGCACGTTCCCAATCCTGGGCATCCTCCAAGCTCACCGCTGCCACGCCCTTGGTAGCCGTCACACCTGCCAGATCCTCGCTGCCAGCACCGGAGCCTGGCGCATTGTGTTTCCGACCGCGGACCTTGTTGCGCAAACTCTTTGCTGCTCCGCTCGCCGTGCTTCCTGAGCCCGGGGCTGGGGATGTCATAGGGACGAGTCCGTTGCTCGGCCCGCCGCTGATGGCATCTCCGGACCCCCGTGGGGACGTGCCACTCATGCTGGCAGACAGACCGATGGGAAGAGAGGATGACGAAGGAATGCCTGGTGTGCCAGGACCGACGGTGCCTGCGCCTGGAGCGGTGAAGTAAGACGAGCCCGCTGAGCCGGCAGACGCAAAACTTGTGGCTGACGCGGCGATAGCGGGAAAGGGCGCATTGCCACCCGAAAAGTGAGAATCTACTGTATGCGAGGATGTCTGCTGGAGATGAGGTCGTTCTGCGATCGGATGTTGGTGTGTCTGTTGCGAGCTGGGTCTGCGCCCGGCTAACCCAAGCATGGCTGGAAGAAGCGAATGTCTCCTAGACGAGGATGACGATGAGCCTGCGCCTGCTCCCGAGGTCGACGAGCCCTGGATGCCAGGTAACCCATCGGTAACCGCGGAAGAAAGCGCAGCCGAACTCGAGTTGTTCGAATGGCTACTGTTGCTTCCTCCACCGAGCAGGGCTGTCACCCGCGCAGTCGCTCGCTTCGACGTACTCGGCCGGCTATGTAGGCTCGACTTTGATGTTAAAGAGGAGGAGCCCTCCGCTTCTGATCCTGGTCCTATCTCCCAACCTTCCTGATCCAGCCCGAGGACCTTCCTAGCTTTCGCCCCTGGCAGATCGTCTGCTGCCAGACCAGGCATTGCAAGGACAGTAGCAGCTGTCGGATTGGTCGGGACGAAGGACCGGCGGCGTGCCGGCCCACCAGCACCCATGGCTGGGGTGGGTGAGCGCATGATTCCGTGATCTTCAGCTCCGTACACGCCGTAGTCGTCGAGATCATGGCCATCGTCGTCGAAACCATAGTCGTCCTCTGGGTCGAGCTGTGATCTTCTGTCCATCGATGGCCGGCCGCGGCCAGAGAAGGAGAGGTATGGCTGAGCTGTTGCCGGCGAGTCCCCGGCGTCGAGAAGAACTTCTGCTTCGTAGTCGTCGGATTCAAACCTTGTGGGCGATTCGATGGTGTGTGCATAGCCTCCGGCTTCGCGAGCTTTGCGCGCACTTACTGCGGAGAAGTGCTCGGAGAGAGGGGCGTGCGATTGCATGGATGAGTATGGACTTGATAAAGTGCCTTGCGTCTGAGGAATCATGTGTCGAGTAGCAAAGGATATGTAAGCAGATGTGGTGCTATGTATAGGGTAGGCGAGCAAGATGCAAAGCAGATGATAGATCTGCGAAGAAAGGCAGGGATGAAGGCTCAAGTCAGCGCTGAGGCTCGTGAGTTGGCATCCTGATTCACCCACAATGTCGTGCCTGTTGGTCTCTGATCCGTCTGGGCTGTGTAGGATTGTTTGATGAGGAGTCGCAAGCTCTGCGACCAAGAGACGAGGAGAGGGCCGAGAGGGAGAGGAAGCCGCCACAACCCGGACGGCTTTCTTCGGGGCCTGCAAGGTGCCCGAAGGTGTCTTGCTCGTGTGTGCAGATGAGGTGTTGCTGAGACAATGAGAAAGGTTGAACTCTGACTCTCTCTCTCTCTGTGGTTCGGCGTGCGCTCTGTGGACCCGGATTCTGGATTCCTCCGCGGGACGAAGGCGAGAGAGCACAGCGAGCAACCGAAGGAGTCAGAGACGAGGCCCCAGACTAGGGGGAGAGTGGAGTGGTGGTAGGGTCGAAGGAGAGAGCGAGGACGTCTATCACAGGGCAGTCGATGGCCTGCTGCAGCTGATTGACTCACGCTGTGAAGGAAGGGAGGAGATCCCGCAAGCGAGCTGACAGACAATCAGGCAATAATCTTTGCCTGTGCTCAAATATTTCCGACGCAACTTCATCAGACTTGCTGGACTGGGCTGCAACAAATGGATGGGAATCACCACAGAGGCCAAGAGGACCCGGCCGGTCGTGGCCAGCATCCGCGCGTCCAAGCATGCGGGCGTGCATTCGTGTGTGCTGGGTGCGTCATGCTTCCGCTGTGCTCGCCGCACACACAAACTTGACACCGACACCCAACTTGCTGCGAAGCATATTCAGCCCTCAGCGCGTCTCTGGGACTCGACTCTCGATCTGATCATTGCTCCTTTTCCGTGCGAACAACCAAACATTCCACTAAACCATGAGCACCTTTCCACCTGTCGTACCATCGTTGGCTTGAGCCAGCGCACCGGCAAAAGTTCGCGCATTTCGGCGGGTTGCGGCTGGCCAAACCTGCCAGGACGACAGCCCGCTCGGACTCCGGAGAATTTGGTGCGCTCCCATCCTCGACGCGTCCTCCTTGACTCATGAGGCAGGGGCCCGGATAAAAGTCCCACTAGCTTCGGAGCAGTCTGTCCATCCAGCCTCGCGGCTGACCAGGTGGGACCTTCCAGCATGCCGAGCCGACGCGTCCGCTGATAAATGGTCAAGCAAGTATGTGCGCTGAATGCGATTTCTAAAAGACTACGACGCGCCGCGGCCGGACATCAGATCCGTAAACTAAGGTATCCGCGAAGGATGTATTTTGAAGAAGTGGTGGTGGGTGAAATCGATTGTCACGTGTGATGTGTAGGACCTAGCCAGCCGTCGCCAGGGCGGCAAGGGGAGCATGTGCTTATCGCATGGGCATTCCGCGTGCCGGATTAGACGTACTGGTAGCGATCAAATCGTAGAGGCAAAATAATGTCAGTGAACCTGTTGCACAGCGACAGGATGGACGTTTGCACCCACCTTTCCAAACAGAGGAATCAGTGACTGCGCAAGGGTGAAAGAGAAGACGAGCTTGGGTCCGACCACCAGGATCTAAACGAGGAAGCGCGTGAAATTGAAGGATTTGCATGAGTCAGATCAGATCCATGTGCAACATCAACGACATCCGCTGCCATGCTCACCTTCGGTGTCAGGCCCTTGAAGAAAGCTCCCATGCCCTCGTTCTTGATCATGTCGCGAATGATTGCTACACCTCCCAAATTGGTCTCAAAGTTGGCGTTTTGGATACGCGTCTTTACCACATCCAGAGGAGCGGCCACCGTGATACTCGCAACCGCTCCGCCAATGCTAGCCACGAAATTTTGACCCCACGTCGCCGCGCCAAAGTCTTGCAGTCCGAACAGGTACTCCTTTGTGAAAGCCGATCCACCAAACAGCGCAAACGAGCCGGGCGCGTTTCGGGCCGCAGTCCATCCCCAGCCGCGGTAGAGCGCAAAGCCTTCGTCGGCCACGATGCGGAGGAAGCCACGGGAGCGGAAGGCTTCGGGGTTTGTTTGACGCTTGATCTTGAGCACGTCCAGTGGTAGCAGGACGATTTCACCAATACCGGTCAATCTGGGTGTATGCAGCAGCGCAGGCAATCAGCAAATTGGAGTGATACGAGCGCTATTCAGCAAATTCACAGATGGTAGACTCACGAGCCTGCGGTTGCGGACATAACACTCTTTCCGTTGCGCTCTCCAAACGTCCGTACGAACCAGCCCCGGTGGTTCGCTGTGAGGTAATCATTGAAGAAGGGTTGACCTCCGAATTTGTAGACTCGTTGCAAAATCTTGTAGCCTGTGATAGAGCGCATAGTGACTGTGAGCTGCAGCTGCAAAGTAGCTCCCCTGGCGCCAGCGAGTGCGCGCCAGAATGTTTTACGCACCTGCTGCGTAACCTAGACCAGGGAAAAGTGATACGAGCTTGGTGCCGAGAGGTGCGCGCGCCTTGTCCTTGAAGACGATTTCTGACATCTGTCACAGCATAGCAGCGCAAGGACCAGAGCATTCAGCTGAATGCGACTTCAGGATCCGATTGACGCAGACACTCACCGCTGCACCGGTCACCTTGTTGGACATCAATCTCTTGGCGACGGTGTCGACAGGGTGGAAGACTAATAGCTGTTTGCAGGACAAGCACACAGAGAGAAGAGAATTCAGCCATGCGCTGCGCAAGAGAAATGCGCTGTATCGATCTCAAATATGCTCACCTCTGCGATACCGGATGTTCCTGATCCGAGCAGGCGGGCCTTGGTAGACTCGCGCTTCTTGCCGGCGGGCAGTGGGGGAGACATTGTGGACTAGGAGAAGCTCAGGCGGGGAAGTGAGAATCTATGAAAGGAATGTGAAGGGGAAGGCAGGAGGCGGAGCAAAGATCCTGGCTGGTCTATATGCTCTTTGGGAAGAGGTGGTGGACGGTCTGCACAATTTTGTGGTTCTGGACTTCCAGTCTTTGACATGCAGTACGTCAGGATAAATCGAGCATGTTGAGAAGTTTGGAAGCTTTCCACTTTTTTTTGGGCAACCCAGCACAGCGCTCGCCCCAAATTGCAAATGGCGACTCTGGACGGCATATCAATTCGAACACAGAGTGACACGCTCACGTAGAGCATCTTCAAATCAGGTTTTCGATTGCGTCGACCCGGCGCTTGCTCAAAGTACGAGTATCAGTGCTTGTTCGTCGTTGACCCCACATGCTGGGCCAGGTTTGTTGAAGCGGGAAGACCCCGAAGCGTCCCGACGGCCGAGACCACGTGGCAAGTGACCAGCATCACGTGACTTCATTTAGCGAGGCGATCCTCACCCAAGCGGGCAGAGGACCACGTTCAAATGGAACGCTTCCGACTCGGACCACCCTCGATCGCAACCCTCACACAACAGCAGGTCGACGTACAACATCGCAATCATGGCTTGGCGGCAAGTGTTTATGAAGAACTGGTGCGTGTTCTCTCGGCGCAGGAACAGCCCTGTGCTGCTGTCTGGAATCGCCATCTGCCAGGGTCTTCTGGAAGCGTTTCTGATAAGAAGTCTCCTCCTTCACCATCTTCCCCTTGACACCTACCTACTCCACGACTTTGGCGCTCTACAGGTACAGCCCAGAGGTCATCCCGATCTACGTTATAACGGCCCTGGCTGGTGGTGGAGCAACCTGGTACCTGGCCCGCCTTGCTTCCGGTCCGGACATCATGTGAGCATTAGATTCGAGATCTCAGTGTCTTGTCGTCTCGGAAAGGGGAGGGGTTCCATTTCTTCTGCGACCCACCGCAGCTGGCTGCCCAGCGTAGAAGTTGGATCCAATCAGAAGCGCCATCGTGGACTTCTTTTGGGTCCGTCTGACCTGCCTGCGGGGAGATGGCCACCTTAGTTCCGGTGCACGGGGAGTTCTTGCGATGGAAGTCTGGATCGGCGGTGCACATGTTGGTCTCTGGCGACTCTGGGCGGCTCAGAGTTTTCCTATCACTTCTGACGGTGCAGATTGCTGACATGTCATTGCTATTGATACCTGTTACACAGCTGGGACCGCAAGAACAACGCTACCCCTTGGATGAGCGGTGAGTTCCCTCTTGGTTCACAACCATGGCCCATAATTCAGACACTGACCCCTGATCATTCTCTCGGAAACACAGTTGAGCAAGGGACCACTACCAAGATGCTTGACCCCTCCGGCCACTTCGTGAGTGAAGACTCCCTTTCCATGTTCCGTAGCCTTGCATCATGAAGGAGTTCTGACGCTTTGGCACGATTGTTGCCATTCTATCACATCAGGAGAAGAAGTACAGACGCGACAAGATTTGAGAGTCCTCCTGATCCTTCGCCATTCGACAGAGGCTACAAATACGCCCTTCCCAGTCTGATCCACTTACACTTCAGTCGGTTTTGTTGGACGTTCCCCTCCTTTTTTTGTCCCCCTGTCATGCATTCTGTCAAACCGAAATCACGATGAAGGCTTCTTCTGGTCCCATTGAGAACCGTCTGAAGTTGGCGTTTAGCGCCAAGAGACGGAGAATATCGGTCCATCTCCGTTCTGTCAAGTGCGAATGGGCGTGATGTAGGCCTGCTCAGATTCTTTCACACAAATTCAGCCAGAAGAAATAATGTGAGGACTTGTTGAAAGCTTGTATTTCGTCGCATATGCGGATGAAGATGGGGGAAAGAGACCGTTCAAGGGAGAGTACTGTTACAGTTGAGTGTGACCGCGTTTTATATGCAAAGGCTTTTGGGGTTGATGAGAGTAAAAGGGCAAGCTGGTTATTCAAAGTTGGAGGCCCAAAATACGAAGTTTCGTGACGAGCAAAGGAGGACTGGGGCATGCTTCCGATAGACGGAGAAGAGCCACGATCCGCTTAGTAACGGTAGTGCTCGGGCTTGTAAGGACCGCTGGTGCCAATGTCGAGGTAGTCGGATTGCTCCTTAGTGAGGGTAGTGAGCTTGACTTGCAGGTGGCCAAGGTGGGCACGAGCGACCTCCTCGTCGAGGGACTTGGGCAGCTGTGTAAAGGAGCATTTGGGATCAGTGACTCAGCCATCTCAGTGCGGCGGATCCGCGCACACACGCGCGGAGGTTGTGCGAACTCACAATGTAGACGGAGCCAGACTTGTACTTGCCGTCAGTGTTGTTCTTCCACAGCTCAACCTGGGCCAGTGTCTGGTTGCAGAAGGAGAAGGACATGATTTGAGAGGGGTGACCGGAGGCGCATCCGAGGTTGACGAGACGACCCTCGGCGAGGAGGAGGATGTGTCGGCCAGACTTCATCTCGAATCGGTCGACTTGGGGCTTGATGTTGACAACGCTCTTGGCGTTGGCCTTGAGCCAGGCAACGTCAATCTCAATGTCGAAGTGACCGATGTTGCAGACGATGGCGTCCTCGCGCATGGCCTCGAAGTGGCGGCCGACGATGATGTCACGGTTACCAGTGGTGGTAACGAAGATGTTGGCAAAGTGAGCAACGTCGTCCATGGTGTTGACCTCGTAACCAGCCATGGCAGCCTGGAGGGCGTTGATGGGGTCGATCTCGGTCACAATGACGCGGCAACCGTAGCCGCGGAGAGACTCGGCGCAACCCTTTCCGACGTCACCGAAACCGGCAACAACGGCGATCTTGCCACCAAGCATGACATCGGTGGCACGCTTGATACCGTCGACAAGAGACTCGCGGCAGCCGTACAGGTCTGTTTAGGTTGGCAGAAAATTGAATTTGTGAGCGAAAAGGGTCAAAAGACGCGTCAAAGAGCCAAAATCAGTGAACATGCGCGACGGAACTCACTGTCGAACTTCGACTTGGTGACGGAGTCGTTGACGTTGATGGCGGGGAGCTTGAGGTTGCCCTTCTTGGCGGCGCTGTAGAGGTGGTGGACACCGGTGGTGGTCTCCTCGGAAACACCCTTGATGCCGGCAAGGAGCTCGGGGTGCTTGTTGTGAACGAGCCAGGTGAGGTCACCACCGTCATCAAGGATCATGTTGAGAGGCTCGCCGCCGGGGAAAGCCTTGAGGGTTTGCTCAATGCACCATTGGTACTCCTCCTCGGTCTCACCCTTCCAGGCGTAGACGGGGACACCGGTCGCGGCAATGGCAGCGGCGGCGTGGTCCTGGGTGGAGAAGATGTTGCAGGACGACCAGGTGACCTGAGCACCGAGAGCAGTGAGCTGTATGCGTCAAGAATGAGTACAGCGTCACAAAACATGTCAAACCCAGATCAAACAGAAGATCAGACGCGTCGGGCGACAGAAGCAGAGACCAGAGGAAGGGTACAAAGATGACAGCGGTCAGCGTGACGTCTGGCCTCCAACGTAAGTTTCGCGCGACACTTACAGTCTCGATCAGGACAGCAGTCTGGATGGTCATGTGCAGGCATCCTGATTTCAAGGTGAGGAGACGTCAGTTCGAAAACTTCTGTGAGGTGCAAGTTTAAGGAGTGTGAGCTCACCGGCAATGCGGGCGCCCTTCAGGGGCTGGTCCTTGCCGTATTGCTTGCGGAGGTTGATGAGACCGGGCATCTCGTTCTCAGCGAGCTCGATCTCCTTGCGGCCGAAGGCGGCAAGAGAGATGTCGGCGACCTGTGGTGCGATGATACCAGGTGCGCGCAGGGGTCGTCAGCATCGAGTGTGTCAAGAGCATGGCAGGTGCGACGCAGCGCATGTGCAGATGGGGACCAAACTTACCTTGTAGTTGTTTGACATATTGACGAAGAGAGAGTGGGAGAGAGAGAAGAAACAATGAGAATTCAAAGAAGTGGGAGTAGTTGAGAAGGCAGGGAGTGCAGTAAGAGCGGGCAACGGGATGGAAACCTCGTATTTATATGCGACGACGCAGAGAGAAACGCTCGGGTGTCTTTTCTTCTCGTCTGCGTGTGCGTTCGATTTCTTCTTGCGCCTGTTTCTTCCTTCCGCCCGCGCGGGCCTCTTTTCTTCCCTCCGTCTCCGTAGCGTACGGCCCCAGCGCCCAGCGCCCAACTCTAAAAAACCCTCAATTCCTCGGTTTAATTTAAGCTCGCCTACTGCCACGCGCGTTGCTGATCCTTGCACGTTCTCTCCATCGTCGCAGATCTTCCCTGGGCAGCTTGGGCAGGCCAGGGATGGATGGCAGAGCACACACTCGACACACAATGCCTGCTCCGATGTCTTCTCATGCTCATCCAATACCTTGTCGATCAGGAAGCACCGCTGTAACTTCCGAGGCAGATCTTCAAGCTGGGGGGACCAAGACCATGATGTGGAAGGGGTTGTGTGGAATCTGCGCACGTGGGCCGACCCTTCTCTTAAAACCCTGCGTCGGCTTTGAACGCCGCAAGCGAAGAGCAGTTTCACTGAAAAAGCGTAGCGTATTTTGGGAAAATGGTCGTTTTTTAGACCAACACTCGCCGACGCGTCCAAAACGACGAAACGCGTCAAATTCAACGCGCGACGCGTTGTTCAGAAACGGAAGATCTCGACCCCGTCGAGCTCAACTCGAGAGAGCTTCGCCACCAACATTGTGCGGCTCCTGTCAGAACACAGGGATGCGGGAGCGTCGTCTGGAAACGCCCCCGCCATCATCATCGGGGCCAACCACGCCAACCAGACCTGGAGCCGATTGCGACACCAGAGTTAGCGATGCTGCCGCTCCCTTCGCATCTTTCAGCACGACCTCAGCCTCAGCAGATACGCGAGCCCAAAAACGAAGACGCACAAACGGCGCTCAAGCTATAGGATTGTCGCTGCTCTCTCACGCTGTGATCGACCCTTGCTCCTCTCCGCGCTCCTGCATCGATGCGACGAGGCTGGAGGAAGATGCAGGCCCCAGTTCCCAGCCTGACTCCAGCCAGCGGCTCACTGTCAAGGGAAATGTCACTCCCAGCAGAGCGTCAGATTTCTTCCGGATCCGTTCCTCGCAGACACAACAGACCTCAAGCTCTTCTCCTTCTGCTGCTTCCCTCTGCGCTGTTCATGACTCTCGAGTAAAACCAGTTTCCAAAACGATCCACGCAAGCCCACGTACCGTCCTGCACCTGACCACCCCAACACCGCGCAGGCTGAGACATACCTTTGACGCCAGAGCGCGCATTGGGGACACGTACACGGACAACCTTCTATCACGGTTGCGGAGGCCTCCACCAGCTGCTTCGGCCTCCTTCGTCGCTGGCAACCCCGCCATCACTCTCGCCGCCCTTCGTACACAGTCGAATCCGCTGCAACACGGCACATCTCTGCTCTCAGCTCAAGTCGCTGCAAGCCGAAGCTTGTACAGTCGGCCCATACACTCCCTCAACACGCGCTCCTACTTGAACACTTTCTCGAGTAGAGAGGACCTGGACTGGTACGAGCTCGAGAGCAGCCTGATAAGCCCAGGATTGGCTCCCGACGCAGTTGTAGATGTCGAAGAAAGACTCGCCCATCCACTCTGTTGCGCATATTCGTATTGTAAGTGCGCTTCCTGCTGACATCTGACTCATCTCAGTATTGCTCACTTCCTCTTCGTCCCACAGCATCCAAGGCGGCGGAGCCAAATGCGCAATGGCTGGCAATTGGCGACAACGAGGGTCGTATAGTGCTTCTCAACACGCTCGACGATTCCACAACAGACGCTTTTACCGCATCACCCCAATGGCGCGTTCACAATCCCTCTCCTGCCAGTGGGTCCGCCAGCCGGCCGGGCACCGACAGTCACGCAATGCACTCCGTGTTCGAACTTGCCTGGCGGCACGACGACGTTCTGCTTGCGTCTGGCTCGTCCAACTATCGAATCGCGGTATGGGATGTCAGCTCTCAGTCGTGCACGGAGCTGTTCGCAGGGCCTGGGGGCAGTGCGCGGAGCATTCAGTGGGATCCTGACGGTGCAGGTCATCTGCTGTGTTCAGGAGGCAGGGATGGCGCGATTCACCTCTACGACCGCCGAGTGCGACCGCATGAAAGCGGCATGACCGCGAATGGCGACTTCAACCTTGCTGCAACGAACCGAATGCCAGATGCGGTGCAGCCTGTCTTGTCAATATGGGGAGCTCATACATCTTCAGCAAAGTATGCCTCCAAGAACGTGAGATCCGGCAAGTCGCTGACGACACGTGGCGGCAAGAGTGTGTCGAGGGCCTCTGCACATCGAGGTGTAACGGCTTTGGCATATCTACCGGGGAGGAAGAACTGCATCGTCAGTGCGGGCTGCGAAGATGGACGTCTCCGAGTGTGGGACTGGCGCGCGCTCGGCGCGGTGAACGAGTCGGACACTTTGGAAGCGATTTTCCAACAGAAGGCTGGTGACGGCGATGCGGATATGGATGACGCCGACCCACTGGCGAGGCTCACTACGGCACAACGCTCAGAGAGGCAGGTCCTGGAGGAGACCGACAGATCGAATCGCGGCCGGACGGCATCAGACGTATACAGCAGAGGTCTTGGCGAGGATGACGACGGCAAAGCTGGCAAACGTTCGATCCGACAAGGGAAATTATCCTGTGCTCGAATGCAGAAGGGCTCTGCTCGACGCTCGGATCAAGCGAAGCGGGCGGTTCCTCAGCCGATCGAGGAGAGCCTTGATGTCTCTCGACGGTACAGTCAGAACAAGAGGTGTGTGCCCTTTGTATGCGAGCATATGAACAAGCAAGACTGACCTGACGCTGTTCTTGGATCACCAGCTCCCACGGTGTTTCCAGTCTGGCTGTTGGCAACAATACGATCTTTGCGGCTTGTACCGACGCCAACATTTACGCCCTCAACGCTTCTGACCTGGTCGCCGGCTTGCCCGTCACATCTTCGGTCGTGCGTCAAGCCTCGGTTCCCAGTCACGCCCTCTACAATCCGATGCAACGCGGCAACACTCTGTTCGCCAAGATCGCTTTGGACCCTCAGGAACAAGTTCTCGCTGTGGGATGCAACAGTGGCAAGGTTGTGCTCTACGATGTGAAAAGTCAAGGTGCTGGATTTGGCATAGACGGTTCTAATGCTGTGGTTCTCCAGGGAGGACATCTTGCAAAGTGAGTTCCCTACAGATACATGCCTTTGATAGAAACCTAAGACTTACACAAGACGTTGTTATGCACAGCTCGGAGATCAATGGCGTGTCCTGGGCACATGGCCCTCAAGGCCCGACTTTGGCGACGATAGCTGACGATTTCACGGTACGGACCTGGCGACCTGATCGGGCCTTTTCCGAGCGTATGTGCGGCGATGGGGTTCTGCCGTTGGAGCTAGGAAGTGATGAAGAGTTCGAATGGGAAATGGAAGCAAGAAAAGTCTGGCGGGGCGGAGATCTAGACGACTGCCAGGACGAGATGGCTTGGAGCGGTGCTGATTCGGATGAGGAAGACGGGCTGGATTCGGACTTCGACGTGCCTGTGCACGGGACAGGCTACAGGCATCGCTTTGCTTATGATAGTGATTGATGGTGACTTTTGCAATCAATGCCAAACACCATCACGACTGAATCAGTGGTGACGTCTCGAATTGTGTGAGGTTGTTCTTGTGCCCTCCGGCAATTGGACGTTTTTGTCCTTGTCGACGGGAGCCGCATTTGTTGCAGCCTCGCCACCATGTCTGTTCAAACCAGTGAACCAGCTCCATTCATTCGCCTGACGCGAGCAATCGACCCGAACACGGTCCCGCTCCAGGTCCGGCAGGCATGGGTTCTTCGCTTGCCATCGCCTCCGAGTTCGGGGACGATGCCTGCACTCCAAAAATTTCTCAAAGTGCTCCAGAGAGAACATGGTGCTGATGCGCTTCGACACCTAAAGACGATCCGCAAAGCCGACGCAGGTCCTTCAGAAGCGGAATCGCATACAACGCAGCAGATGAATCCGTCAGAGTCCACTTTGGAGGCTGTGCTAGCCTACCGCAGCAAAGCAGGAATGCTCGCAAGGGAGGACAGCTTGCTGAGGTTGCTCGAGATACACAGTCCAGCCCTTCTGACCTGCGATTCGAGAAAAGGACACGAAGACACTTCGGCCAAGGCGAGCAACACATTTCAGGCGTTACGATTGCAAGACGTCCCCACCACTCATATTCCAACACGAGACAGGGTCGCCGAATGGAATGCGCTCTGGCCATGCGTCTTGAGAATGACAGGTCCGGCACCCGCCTCAGGAAAGGCCTCGAAGTCCTCAACGTCGTCGAAAAGTGGGGCCGATGCAGGAGCGAAGAGTGCAACTGCGTCTCTGACAAGCTCTTCTGCTGCTATCGACTTTGTCGACCGTGCTCAAGATGCCCGCTTGTGGGTGGAAACTTCGACGTCCACCAAGTCAAGATTACAATGGGCGGTCAACAATCTCAAACGCTGCGTCCAGTCGGCAAGGCAGGCGAGAGAACGGGGTGACCTTCCCATCGCGGCTCACGTCTCTGTCGCTTTCGAAGTTTCTGGTGCCTCTCTCCCTGATGGTCTGCTTCCGCTCTCTGCACACGACACTCGGAAATCAAGTAACCATCCCTTAAGACACGCTGTTCTGAACGCGATCCGAGCTGTGGCCGATGGACGGGCCGCGCAGAAACTTCTAATCGCCTCTTCGGGTGAACACTCACAAGGGAATACTGGCGATGAGGTGCGGGACAAGCAACAAGGGCAGACGGAAACACAAACGACGTCTGGAAACGGACAGGATTATCTGTTGAACACGCTCTCGCTCTTCACCACCCATGAGCCCTGCATTTTTTGCACAATGGCGCTGGTCCACTCTCGAGTCCGACAGGTGTTTTTCCTACTGGCCTCGCCTGGGTCGGGAGGATGCTGCGGCGATCGACGTTCGGAAGACTATACGCGTCCCACGCAAGTAGCAGGTGATGAGGAAGGCTCACGGAATGACACCGTGGAAGGAGGAAAAGGTGGCGGTCCATTCGCACTCCACGAGCAGAGCGGACTCAATCATCATTTCGAGGTCTGGAGATGGACTGGCTCCGTGAAAGATGCAGAGCTAGATGCTGCACTGCAAGAATTGACGCTACCAGGAATCAATCCATAGCCCATCTACACAAAGCTCGTCTCGGACGTGAACATGCATTAGCAGCTTCATTCGAGGGCCGCATTCATCCAAGACTTCGAGCAAAAAGGTAACATTGATTGACGACGTCGGAAATATACTCAAGTAGAGGGCGCAGAAGCCGATGTCGCCGCCGCCTTCTTCTTCATGAAGCCCATCAATTCTCGTTGAAGGTCCTGCTGCCTGCGAGTTTCCGCAAGGCTGACGACTGAACGTAACGAGCCAACTATGTCTCGGGTCTTGCCAAAGTACACCTCTTGCAGCAAACCACGGATCTTGGCTTCTTGACTCTCGATCATGCGTCCGATGTTGGTGATATGTGATGCCAGTGTCGGTACCTCATACTTCGCCGCATCCTGAAAGAGAAAGGCGTGCGGATAAGTTAACTTCCATCTCAGGGCTGATGCGCGAAGAACTGCTCACCAATCTTGTGAGACTGCCACTGAGTTCGAGCTCGCCTAGCTTGGGGTCACCTTTCCTCGCCACACTCAGCATGATCGTACTCGTCAGCTTGTACTCTGCATGCTTCGAGCTCTTCTCCATGTTTGCCTCGAAGACATGCATCGAAGACCATGTGCTTGAGGGACCTGGGCCATCGTCGACGTCTGACCAAGGCGCATACAGTGTCCACAAGAGTCAAATTCCTGGATATTGATCCCAGCCAGCTCGCATACTCATGGAACTTACCTTTCCTGATCAGTACGACGCCCGCGATCGAATCATCTGTCTCTTCTGGGTTCCAAAGGTACACGCTTGACAGGCCCCCTTCGTAGTATCTGAATCAAGCCAAGATGTTCAGCATGATGATCCTGTTGCTCATCAAGGTGAGCAGCTCCACTTACAGCTGCTTGTACTGAGAGAAAGCTTCATTCGCCTTGATCTCCAGTTCACGCAGTTTTGGGCTTGGCTGTGCTCCTTCCTCCTCCTCGTCTCCCTCAGCTTCCGTTATATCCCCGCCCTCGGCATCTCCGCTCGCGACAGCTGCTCTCCCGAGCGGAGGATCGTAGGTACTCGACCACGGACTCCTCCAGCTGCCTGCGTCCATGTTAAATTGACAGCATAAGAACTCCCTCCCCTTGCCTTCGGGTGTGTTATCGTGTCGGATGAGCAGGGGTTGGTCCACGCTGCAGCTCAGCTCGTCCTCGAGTTCGGGCGAGATAGCGAACAGAGTCTGCAGGTTTTCCGTCAGCTGCGCAGGTGGTAATCTGCGGAACAGGTCGAGGGCATGATCGAGAGAGGCCATCTTCTTGTCAGTGTGACGAGCAATGTGGTCAGGGTCGCGAATGATGATGAGGAGCTCTCTGGTTCCTCTCCCTTTCTTGTTGAGAGAGGGACGTGCGCGCACAGAATGCTCCGCACTTGGAATTTCTGCTCGGCCTCCTTGGGGGAAAGGATGGCCGATCTCGGACACCACCATCAACAGCTTCTTACCAGGACAAAGACTCACTCGGCGGATCAACTCGGAGGACAGTCGTTCGCGCACCATAGAAGAACCCAGGAGGCGCGGGCGAGACAGGAAACACGCGTCCGGCCCAACATGGATCTTCTCCATCACTTACGGGACACTCCAACAACAAAACACCTTCCCACCGACGCAGCCATCGTGCTGGCAACCGCGACAGGATGGACCATCCTCCGCGCCTTGTACATGCGCCTCGTCCTCAGACCAATCGCAGTCAGATACGTCGTTTCCGTCAGCCCAGACCAAGTGTCAAATCCTGCGCAAGATCTCCATCATAGTCAAAACGG
Organism: Tilletia horrida; assembly: GCA_001006505.1. Lineage (NCBI taxonomy): Eukaryota > Fungi > Basidiomycota > Exobasidiomycetes > Tilletiales > Tilletiaceae > Tilletia > Tilletia horrida. The sequence goes on from LAXH01000001.1 coordinate 232,394, forward strand.
ATCTGGGGAGAAAGGGAGTCACGCGTCCGAGGCTACCTCGAGGGGGAACGGCGATGCTCAGGCGCTGACAGGGTCAAAAAAGAGTGTTCCACTCACGAAGAGGGAAAGGAGGAGGATCGAACACCAGAAGAGGCGGAACGAAATCCGTTTTGCCGAGCAAGGCTGGAGCGCCTCGTACTACACCCTCGCCTTCTCTGTCGGACTGGTGAGTCCATCTTTGCTATCAGAGCATCGAGAGCCAAACGCAAGGCATCTGATTCCCATTCCTGGGCAATTCGCTGTGGAATTGCCGCACTCTGCAGTATCTTTCGATGCATCAGCCCTGGTGGCCGCTACATGTCAAACAATTCTGGACCAATTATCCCGAGCTCCAGATCAGCATGCTGCTCAGGGTGAGTTCTTGACTCTACTGCCTGCCACTCTGTACACCAGACCTCACGCCCAAGCTCCTCTCCTGGCTGTCGTTGTCAGTGCTATTACCTTGGCCAAACAGCTTTTTATCTCCACCAGATTTATGTCCTCTTCTCTGAGAAGTGGAGGAAGGACCATTGGCAGATGTTTAGTCACCATGTCATCACCGTGAGCTTACAGGTGGCTTCTTATGCGACGCACTACCATCGGGTGGGAGTAGCTATCATGCTACTGCTGGATCCTTGCGATATCTTACTTTCGGTGAGAGTCCTGTTCTCCTAGCTGCCCAAGCTTTGCCTGTCCTGGCGCCATGCAGCTGATCTGTTTTACTCCCCAAATGGTCAGAGCGCAAAAATGCTACGGTACGCCGGCTTCCAGACTGTCTGCGACGTCTTCTTCGGCTTGTTTCTGGTCTCCTGGCTCTTCTTTCGACACATCCTCTTCAACATCGTCATCTATTCTGCTGCGGTCGATATTCCGCTCAACCCGAATGCAGACAGCAGTAAGGGCGACTTCTCCACGCCTGCGAATGTACACAGCATGGTCGCGCTCCTGGTGGCCTTACAGATCATCTTGTTGATCTGGTTCTGGATGATTGTCAAGGTCGCATACAGGGTCATCACGGGAAGCGGGGCTACCGACACTCGGTCTGATGACGAGGACTCGGACGAAATGGACGACTCTACTGAAGACGCGGATGACGATGCTGATGACGCCAAGCAGAATGGGCACGGGCTCAACGGGAAGAGCTCTGCACTTGGCTCGAGCCCATCAGCGCGAAAACGATAGAGCACTACATGCGGACAAAACTGCCGTGACCGAGGCAGTAACTTGCTCTCACAAAGCTTGCAGACATCGCCTCGCAAAGCCATCGTTGGTGCCTCACAGCGCGGCCAGGCTACCACAGATCATGTCTCTTGGCCCCTGAAGCACACCGTCCCCGACTGCTATTGAACAATGAATCCCCCAAAACTCCGGCCCAACCAATGCACAATGTCCTGCACAACAGATCCGACTTGTTTTCTGAATCTTTGGTATACCTGGAGGAGCGAGGATTGCAGAGGCAACATGCCATTGCAGTCTCTTCCATCTCCTCCCCGTTCCTCCTTTCTCTCGATGTTTGTGTGCCCCTTTGCTCCACCATTTAATCTCTCACGAACGCTACTGTTTGAACAGCGTGTGAACGGGCGCCCCAAAAGGGGCGAGATGCCACGTGGTCCTCGGCGAGACTTTTGCCGCGTCGCAAGCGCGACTCGCGCGACTCGACCTCACGCGAGCCAAGTTCGCGACGCATACCAACTTGAGCGTCCCTGAATCAGCAACTGAGGCTCCCTCACGATCCTGTCTAGACACGACCAATGACGCACAAAAGGAAGCGTCAGGGTGATCATGGTGAGGAGCGACGCTTTGATGCCCTCCACATGTCCACGCCGTACCACCCTGGTCGGGAGGCGGACGGCCCACGAGGTCGTGAGCAGCTAGCAGCTCCCTCAAGCTCGACCAGACCACTGCCTCGGCGGCTTCCCTTTTCATCAGAGCTTCCGGTGACGGGTCCAGTTCAACCACCACGGTATAACCAAGACGGATCCGATAATCCTGACTGGCTGAACTACCAGAGCACGCTCCGACTGAAATCAAAGTGGGAATCCATCTACGAACGCTACAAGGATGCCCACCTCGTGGAGCAAGATGAAATTGAGATGACCTACGAGGGACGCAAGGGCAATCAGACTGCGTCCCGGTCGAAGAAGCGAGACTCTCAAGGCCGCGAATCACGCGCTCGGGGAGGGAGAGCTGGGCCGCGGAGACCAGGGGGTCGGAAGATTGGAGGAGATGTCAGCTCAGAAGAAGACAAGGGCGACCATTCGGACGCATCCACTCCCAGCTCTTCAGCATCTTCATCATCCCTGACGACTGGAGGCGGTATCAAGGTGGTCAAAGATTGCGGAATCTTGCGCAACCTAGCTGGCAAACTGCGGTTCGGCTCGTTCATCAAGGACGAAGAGCTCGATGCACTAGACGCAGATGAGTTCTTCGAAGAGGACGACGATTTGGCACCAAACGATGGCAGCGGACCCGCCTCTGATGACCTTCCATCTTCGAGCTTGACTGGGACCACACTAGCTTCAGACCTATGCCGACAGCAGAACCGGTCACACGATAAGGACGAAGAGCACCTCAGCGAGATCGAGGTCGACAGCGACGAGGACGAGATCGGCGGCTGGGGAGAAACTGGGTTCCTTCGCGCACAGTACCCAGATCCCGCCACCTCCAGTTCGTCAAATCGGCATGACTCAATCGTCGCTCCAGCTCCGGCCCTCGGTTCTGATAGCCAACGGCTGACTCGAAATGATCCGGATGCAGACGGCCGCGGCTCAGTTCTGGACCCAGATCTGGAGGAATTTCTCCTCGCTGAACAGCGAAGGCGGAGATTATGCGCCTCTGAAGATGAATCCGAGGATCAAGAAGAATTCCGCGCATTTGAGGATGCACTGCGACCTAACGCAATCACACGCGACGAGTCTGCGACTCCTGGACCATCATCTTTTGCGGCCGAGATAGAAGTGCCCTCCTCAGATGAGGATGATCTCAACTTGCTCGCATCTCCTCGGAAGCGGGCCAAACGGCAGCGGACTCAAACATCAGATGCTCAAGCAGGCAACGTGCTGCTGGCTACGGAACAGACCGCGCTACTCTCACTGAATGCGCCGGCGCATCTTGACTTGATTCATGCGCCTCAGGTTCGCTCGTTTTCGGTAAAGACGGAGACACCCACACCGGCCCCGAACTCGTCTGCATCGTTCTTGGCATCCTTCGAGGAAGCCGCTCGAGCGAAGCGAGCTGCGATTGACTCAATCCTCACACGCTGGACCACCGAGCAAGAAACATTCCTGGCACGCCTGGAGGAAGAGGCCCAGTATCGCTTTGACCTTGGAATTGATCGAGCTATGGGAGGCAGAGGAGCCTCAAGAGCCTCCTTCGAGGCAGGCTGCGGCGGTTCCACGGCTATGTTTGAACTCCCGGATCCATGGGATTCCCTTCCATTGTCTTACCGCAGCATGCCAGGGTTGGAGCAGATGCTGTTAGCGCATAGCTGAGAAATGGAACACAATTTGCGACATGCCCAGGCCGTTGCTGAAGACGCTTCAAAAAGGCGAGAGGACATTCATTAAGGGATACATGCTGATGTACAAATCGGAAGGAAATTTACAGATTCAGAGTCCACCGCCCGCTTCGACCATCTCTCCACCCACCCAGCGGTATTGCGGACCAGTGCCTCGATTGTATTGCAGAAAGTTCTCCGTTCCTGCGCGCTTCTTGACGTGCCGAAATGTCAGATTCATGCGGCCACCGTAGCCAGAGACGGCGGCACCCCCTTTGGCCGTGCTTTTCGGAATGCTGTGCTCCCAATCATGCTGGGTCGTTCCGCGCATGAGTAGGAGTGAGCCAGGCGGGAGCGGGAGTCGATATGTTGGCCGAGTAATGGACCGTGACGAGTTTGGGTGGACCTCTTGCAAGACCGAGGGCCGGTCGGGCTTGAGTTCTTCGGGTGTTGACTGTGCCGGTGCAGCATTCTGCTTACGCCGGAGTAGGAAGGGACGCGGTGTGCCGAGAGTGAGAGATGCGATGGATGGGTTGGGACCCAAAAACTTTTCGTCGTCACTGTGATACGAGATCGAATCGTTCCCGTTTGCACTGTGGACATTGGCGAACAAGTTAAATGAAACGATCCGAAGCTGGCAGACGATGGCAGGTATACATACTAGTAGTTGATGATGATTGCATTGAATTGGCATCCCGTATATGATTCGACTAGGTGGCTACGGTGTGAGTTGCGGAAGTGACAGCTGTTGCCTTCTTGTGACACTCACTGTAGTTCTGAACTTCCTTGAGAACAGGTGGTACGGGATGTGGTTTTTGATCATATGTCGAGTCAGGATCTTCTCCGTCGTCCCGACCAAATGTTGTGGTCCACCTTGGCGTAGAGAATGACTGGCCGAATCTGGGTTTGTAGTATTTGACGCGATGCCATGCGAGGTTGTGGAGAAGGTAGGAATACAGTGCCGCAGCGTCCGCCGGCGAGTCGATGAAGCTCGGCCAGTAGACGAGATCGAGGGAGCGATTGAACTTGGTAATGGCCTGTCCTCCGGAAGCCGTGAACATGGACGCCGGTATTGGCAGAGGAGGATCCCTGTCGAGCACTTTGCGTCCGCTCTCATCCTTGGAAGAAGTGAGTTGAGCCCGGTCCGTCACTAAAATTTCTGCCGGATTCGAAGTCGGCCTCCGCCCATGTCTGACATAAAAGAAGGGGTGCACCTTGCCTGGGCTGGCAGATGATTCGTTCCCAATGTTCGAGGACGTTTTGAATGTACGATTGTCGCCATGGCTGATCTCATTTCGTGGTTTCTTGAGCGGGGCAACGTCGTTCGAATCCTGAGTCTTCCTCTTGGAGCCGCTTGGTGTTGAAGCCGATGACTTGAAGTACGAACGAATGTCAGGCTTCTTGCACGACGAAGGCATCAGAGAGGCAAGCGGAACTGCCACCCCCTCCTTGTCGATAAGCTGAGTACTTCTCCGACGTTTGGCGTGGTGCCTTCTGGTGGCGACTGGAAGCTCGATCCAAGCATCACGTGATGAGAATGTCGATTCGATGACGACGTTGCCTTCCGAGCATCACCTTTGTTCGACTATACATGTCCGTCACGTCCACGACGTCCACCACACCCAGGTCAAGCAAGTCGTTGCTGAACACTCAACATCATGTTTGCGCTTCGCCCAGCGCTCATCAACAACTGTGGCCTTGCCACCTCTGCTCTGCGCACAGCCGGCAGCAGCGTCAGCAGCAGCTCCACTGCTTCCACATCTGCACGTCTGTTCCAGGCCGCCCGCTTCTCTTCAGCTTCGAGTTCATCCAGCAGCAGTAGTCAAGTCTCGGCTCTGCGACTCGCCTCAAGCTCGGGAAAGTTCGTCTCGAATAGCAGTGCTTCGCCTGCCAAGTCTTTCTTCACATCCTTCCAGCCAGCCACTCATTCCAGACCCGTGAGCTCGGCGCTCGGCCTGCGCGGGGCTAGTGGCAATGCTGGATTCAACCTCACTGCTCGTCGCCTCATCAACACCCAGGCTGGCCCCGAAGGCCAGACCGTCATCCGCGGCGCGACACTTTCGGAGACTTTCTCCCGACCTGAGAACCGAAGAAGCCTGCTTATGAACGTCGGCTTGATTGCAGGCACTGCCCTCGCTGCTACACTTTTCTTCAACCGAGAGACCCGCGAAGCTCCGCTTGATGCGTTCTCGAAAGAGTACCTGAATGTGAGTCTGCTACCTCCTCCCCAAACATGTGCAAGGAGCAGATGCTGACACATCTCTTTGACAACAGAGCGCATTCCGCTACCTCGCTGGAGGCTTGACCATGACCGGCATAACTGCAGTAGCGCTGCACCAGTCTGGTTTCGCCTACAGACTCATGGCCATGAATCCTTGGGTTGTCATGATCGGCGGTCTGGCGGTCTCCATCGGCGGCATGATCGGCGCTCAGACTTTTGAGCCCGGTTCTCCCGCCAAGTACATGAGCTGGTTCTTGTTCAATGCTGCCCAGGGAGGTGGGTAATTCTTGGATCTGCTGTGTCGATATGCCCCACACTAGTTCTGACCGCATACATCCTGGTCCCCTTCTTCCTACACAGCTGTCCTCTCACCTCTGTTCTTCTTCAACCCTGCTTTGCTGGCCCGCGCCGGTCTCTACACTGCCGGTGTCGTCGGTTCTCTGTGCTACGTCGGCGCTACTGCCAAGGATGGTCAATTCCTCTACCTCGGTGGTCCCCTCCTCGCTGGTGTGACCGTCGTCGCTCTGAGCGGTCTCTCGCCTCTGGTCCTTCCTGCGACCGCCATTCGCACTCTTGCAGCAGCTGAGGCCATAAGTCTCTACGGTGGTCTTGCAGTCTTCTCTGGGTTCCTGCTCTACGACACCCAGAAGATATTGCACCATGCCAAGATGGCCCAGCGCGGACTGATCCGACCCGATCCTCTGCGTGAGTCCATCGGCCTCGAGCTCGACGTGATAAACATCTTCATCCGCATGGTGCAGATCCTCGCGATGCAAAACGGCGGAAACCGCCGCAAGTGATGGCGCTGTCCTTTCCCTTCCCTTTTGTATGTAATCTGTAACTCTCACCACTCGCAAATAAACGTTGCTTCGCACATCAGTTGCAACTGAACATGTCGAAAGGCTTCAAGGATGAAACAAGAAAGAGTGTGAATTGCGTTCCAGCGCGTACTCTGATGTTCTTCAGCTCCCGTTACACATTTTCGAACTTTTCCGCATTCTGCGCTGAACGACATGCACCGCATTCACTCAGACAGTGTACATCCCGACCTTCACAGGGGGACGGATGGGTGCGGATGCGGCGGGCCCAGGGGTGGTGTCCGGGGCCCCAGCCTTGAGTAGTCCAGTCATCGACGCAGGGAACTTGAAGCTGGCGGCGACGAGTGTGGCTGCCGTCGACGTGGCTGACGCCGTGGTCGTCGTCTTCTTCCCCTTCTTGCCCTTGGTGGTGGTGGGGTTGCTCTTGGTGTCATCGTCACCCGCATGTACGGTGGCCGTCACAGAGTTGCCACCGATCCAGGCCCAAAGAGGGTTGTTGGACTTGGGCTTCTTGGCCATGCCCTTCTTGCCCGTGTTGTCGCTCCCATCATCAGTGGACTGGTCGTCCAGATTATCCAAGACGAGGGCGGCACCATCGTCATCGTCCGAGTTGTCCCCGACAAACTTGGGCTTGTCAATGCCTTGAGGGTGCTCGGCTTCCCACATAGACGCCTCCGCCTTGATCAATGCCTCGCGTGCGTTGTCATAGTCGGTCTGTTCCTTGGACTTGGGAGCCGACTTGGTCTTCTTGTACTCCATGCGACTCTTGCCCGGGCCAGACTTGCTAGACTTGGCGGGAGCATTTGAAGCTACTGGAGCTGGAGAGTTGATCAGCGGGTTGGCGGGGATGTCCACGCTACCCTTTGCGGAGAGAAGATCGGCGGCAGCGTCACGACGGAGGTCACGAGCCACGAACCGACCTGCAATTTGGTCCGATCGAGGGGCGATCCAGGTCCAAGCCCGGCTTTGAGGACGGAGACTGGCCTGGTCGTCCGTCTGATCCGCGTCGGCAGAAGAGGCGTCTGCTGCGTGGCGGCTGTTGGGCGTGCGTGCAGGCTTGTTCGGCTTAGGTCGGCTTGATTGGGTCGCTGCCGGCTGCGAGTCGGAATCGGAACCCTCGTCAGTCACATCATCGTCGCTGACCGAGGGCGTGCCGTCGGAAGTAGTCGCATCATCTGCGGGAGCAGTGGGTTGGGAAGCTGGCTTCTTCTTCGTCGCTATCTTTTTTGGTGCAGGCGTGGCGGTGGCGAAGGTGACATCGTCCTCGTCGGTAGCATCTGAGGCAGTTGGAGTGGGCTGGGACACAGCAGTGTGCTGACCCTTGGCCTTCTTCGGTCTTGGAGCGGGAGTAGACTCCGCAGTGGAAGTGTCAACTGTCATAGCGTCGCCAGGCGCAGATCCAAAGTCAGACCCAGTCGCGGACGTGTCGCCAATGTCGCTGCTGGTCGAGTCCGTGGTCGCAGATTCGTCTTTCAGCTTGTTGGGAACGATACCCTGAGGCACACTCAGCGCGGCACTTGGTCCGCCAGGAACAAGAGCGGATGCATCTGCGAGAGGACTGGGTGCGGCAACTGAAGGGACCGGCTTGTGGCTCTTGTCCTTTCCTTCGGGCTTCTGTTGCAAGTTGAGCTTATTCGGAAGGGCTCCCTGGGGCACGTTCAGGGCAGCGCTTGGTCCACCGGGAACCAAAGCGGATGCATCTGCGAGAGGACTCGGTGCAGCCACTGAAGGGACTGGCTTGTGGTTTTTGTCCTTTCCTTCGGGCTTCTGCTGGAGGCTCATGGGGCCCAGGAGCTTGCCGAGCAGACCTTGGCCAAGGCCTCCGGCGCCACCACTGCCGAGCATGCCGCCGGAGACACCGTTCATGATCCCAGTAGCTTGATCCAGGGGAAGCCCTTGACCAAGCTGTCCGTTCGTTACACCTTTGACAGCGCCAGACGCCTGTTGGAAGGGTTGCAGTTGAGACACTTGACCATAAGCTGCACCGGCGGGTCCGTTCATGACTTGTGATACGGGGACAGCTTGACCGAGTTGACTACCAGCGGTTCCCGCGGCTCCTGAAAGGACACTTGCTGCCTGTGAACCGGTGAGGTCTTGGGGCAACGCCGCGTTTGAAGCCACACCGTTTACGATGCTCTGCCCCTGGGGCAGCGGGATGTTCTGGGCGAGCTGTCCAAAGGCAACGTCATTCGCGAGCTTGTTGGCCTTTGCGGTGACATTGCTTGCCGAGTTTGGTTCAACAGGCAAGGTGGACGCGATGCCGGAGGTCATGTTCTTGGCAGAAGTGAGGGCCGGATCAGCGCCCGCGGCCACCGAGGCAACAGGAGCTGGAACCAGACTGGCCGTCATGTTCTTGACAGACGACAAGGCCGGATCCACAGCCGTGGTTGCTGAGGCGAGAGGAAGTGGAAGCTGACCTGTCGTCGTGTTAGTGGCAGACGACAGGGCCGAATCCGCGGCCGTAGCTGCGGAGGCGACAGGAGCCGGAGGCTGATCTGCCAGGTGCCAAGGCTGTGCAAAGTTGGAAGGCAAGTTCATCGGGAACGCAGGGAGGCCGTTCAAGTTGGAAGTGGTGGGCAGGCCCCCAGTAGGAAGACTATCCTTCGCCTGACCACCGGCAGCAAGGCCAGAAGGGAAGCTTCCAGTGGGGAGGCCACCGATAGGGAGCCCGCCTTGCTGCAGTTGCTGAAGCTGACCAGCCACCATACCGGGGTACATGGCGGGCATGCCTCCGTACTGTTGCATCACTTGACCTGCGAACTGACTTGGGAGCATTCCTTGCACCATTCCGTACGAGCCTGAAGCAGGGGAAGCGGCTTGAGAGGGGAGATATGCTGAAAGCATACCCAGCAGCTGTTGGTTTTGCTGCACCAATGCGGCGATCGTTTCAGGACTGTATCCGGTCGCACTGGACAGGCCAGCAGTGCTGGCTCCAGCTGGAATTCCGGCCAGAGGATCGCCAGTCGGGGCTCCAGCTCCGTTTAGACCCTTTGTGAGGGAATCAAGCGACTCGCGCTGATCGGCCGTCAGTTGGCTGGCATTGTCCGGGGCGGAGTCGACCGCAATGGAATCGACGTTCGCCGCAAGGGAGCCAGCGACAGAGAGGGCGGCGAGGATGACAGGTGTCTGAGAAGGGACCTTCATGTTGTTCGAGAGGTGCTAGAAAAGTTGGGGTGTAGGTGGGCAAGGGCTGAGTACAGTACACGTAATGAAAATGGCAAGTAAATGGGTATCGCTGGTGCAGACCGGCCGCAGAAGCTGTAAGAATGAAATCGAAAGGCGAGAAGACGGACAGGTGGACGCGAACAGGACAGGACAGACGAAGGGACACCAAATTCATCAGAGGCAGTCACCACCCTTATATTGTTCTCTGCTTCTCTCTCGACTGGTTGGCGGGCCGACCTGCTCTCCAACTGGCGCGAGGCCCCGACGCACGCCCATCGTGTGGGATGTTCATCTGGATGGAAGCATTGTCTCTGGACTCTGTCAGTGGCATCAGAACACTGTCCACAAAAAAGAAAGGTTCAGCACAGGCACACTGGCGGTCAGCGATGGGCTGTACCCGGGCCTGACTGAGTGATAACTAGGACATGCAGCGTCTACAGTATGGGTTCAGGGCGGAGACAGCGCTCCTTCTCCAGCTTTGGGATGCAGTATGGCAGTGCCCACACGGATGACCTTGGGGGTGGTGGAAGGCAGGATGGCCAGAAAAAAACGTTGGCGAGTGGACGGTAGGCTAGAGCAGCAGAATTAGGTCGCCTTCTCGTGCAGGAACCTCGTCAGTCAAAGCACAGATCTCGCATCCTCAACGCTCGCTCGATGTCCAGAGCTCTCCACAGTCTGCGTGTGCTCTGTCAAGGTTCGGCACTTGCATCGGGAAGGTCATCGAGGCGAGTATGCCTTGGTCGAGTCGTGACTCGTGAGTCGTGTGGCCTTGGACCGTCGGCTGTCCGGCCCGAGCTTGAGCCTGGGTATTTATCCGTCCCTTCGCTGCGTTGATGTCAACGAAAGCGCATTCATTCGGAGCATGAGGTCACGAGAAGAAACGTCCAACACTCACGAACAGCAACACTGCGCGTCCTTGCTAGAGCGGCATGGAGACTCGGGACAGCGGCGATGATGGTGGCCCAGTGAGGCAGCCGGAAGACGGGCTGCGCACTGTGCTACCGGCTCAGGGAGAGGGAGAGCCAGCCCCACAACCACGGGCTGTCGCACCATCGGAACCATCGTCTTCTGCTTTTCCGCAAGCTCAGAACGGCGCCGTAGCCGCAGAGAGCAGCTCAGACAGCACTGGCATACCAGCGGACGAGCAGCAGTGTCGAATCTGTCGATCCGGAGCCGAGGAGGACGCTCCGCTGTTCAGACCATGCAAGTGCAGCGGCAGTATCCAATACTGCCATCAAGACTGCTTGATCGAATGGCTCGGTCATTCCCACAAGAAATACTGCGAACTCTGCGGACACCCTTTCGTCTTCCGGAAGCGGTACAAGTCGTCGCTACCCAAGGGCCTCGATGTTCGGTGCACGCTTCCATTCCGACTCCCCGAATGGCTGCTACCAGATGGTGCTACCACAAATCCCCCGACCTTGGCATTTCGGCTTCCTTTACCAGCCTATTTATACGTACGGAGAATGGCACTTCAAGCATTCGGCTGGCTCATAACAGGTCTGCGCGGAATTCTCGTACTCATCACCTGGCTCGTCTTCCTCCCACTTATCAACATCAACGTATGGCGGAGCTACTTCTGGATGAGCGACACCATCGTCAATGCCTGGAAAATGGCATTGCACCAGACCACTCCAGTAACTGAAGAAACCTCTTCTGCTGCTTCCGAACTGGCAAATGCAACGAACGGAACGGTCAGTCTTGTCGATTTCCTGGCCGGGACAGGTTCTGGCAATGTAACGGCAAGCTACAATGCTACCTCCCAGCTCCAGATTCCTGTTCGGGGCGAGTACACATCGATCTTTCGCAGCATTCTCTCCTATTGCTCGCCATCGCCTCAATGCGCAATCAGTCCTCTCGTCGCCAGCGCAGATACTGCTTCCAGACAACTCGCCAAATCTCCCAAGCGCACCTTCCAGTTCTTGTTGGAAGGTGTCAGATACCACGTGGACATCTCTGAGTTCTGCCACACTGTTGAGCGGACGAGTCTGGGACGAGCTGGGAATCCATTCGGTCAGAAGCTGCTGCGTTTGGTCGCACACACAGCAAAAGGCGTCGTTCAGACCTCTCAAACGTGCGTGTCGGCAGGGTTTGGCGTTTGCAGCAGGACCTCGCTGAGATATGTTCGGCGCTGGGTCAGGTGAGTTTAGTATCATTGGAAGTCCGCAAGCGTCGCGCTTTACTGAAATCCTTCATTCACTTCAGCATGATCTCCAAAGATCTCATGGAAGGACAGTTCCTCACCTGTGCTGTCATCGTGATTTTGTGAGTGGGCTGGTAGGACAAAAGAAGTCAGGCTCTCCGCTGAACTGATTATTGGTGGTTCACAGCGTCGGAGTTTTCCTATTGCGAGAATGGGTTGTGCAGAACCTGCCGCAAGTGGTTGAAAATGTTGCTGCTCGAGCCAACGCTCTGCGGCAGCAAAACGCAGCACTGGAGGAGCAGATTGCTGACACAGAGCAGCGACTCCAGGCCGCACAGCAACAGGGCCGAGAACTGGAACAGCAAATTGCGGAGGCAGAGCAACAAATTGCGCAAGCGGAGGAGCAAGCTGAATTTGCACGGCTCGAGACCCTCGAGGCGGCACAAGAGCGAGAGCGCCTGGAAGCAAGGATTGAGGAGCTTCACAGACGCCACAATGAGCTGGATGAGCAGATGGCAGATGCACAACAGCAGATTCCAGAAATGCCCGAAGAAAGACCAGAAATGGATCAGATCGCTGCGCAGTTGGAGGAGCGCAGGGCTCGGATACGCGCACAAATTCACGAAGAGGCAACAGCGACGCAGCAACCACCAGGACAAAGGCCAGAGTCGGATCCGGAGCCAGCGTCACATCAAGACCCGGCGCAATTTCCGAGGTCTGAAACGCCACCAGGTTTCGATGAGGCTGGACCTTCAAGTCATACCGGGGCCAGGTTACCCCATCCTGATCCGAGCACCCCTGCTCTCATACAATCCTATCGAACGGGAGGACGGGCGGGCCCGTCTAACGAGTTTGATGACAGCTTTGCACTTCGTCGAGAAGCATTCGGGGCCAGGCAAGATCCTGGCATCGATGACATCCACAGCGAGGAGGATATGCAATCGGCAAATGATGGAGGTGAGCAGGTGCAAGCGGAGGATGACCCTGCAGTAGAAGATGACGAGGAGCCAACGGAGCACGCCCATTTGCATCGCGGCCTGGCCGTCGAAATCGAAGCAGAGAGTGACGACGAGGAAGACGAAGACGAGGATGAAGATGACGAAGAAGAAGAAGATGATGATGATGAAAACGCGTTGCAGCTGCACGACGAAGACGGTCGGAGAATACGGATACGGGTGGAAGAGGTCGATATGGATGGCATGCATCCTGGACAAGAAGCTCGGCCGGGCGAGGGAGACGACGAGCGGGAGGCTGATGAAGGTCTCTTGGACGACTGGGAAGATGCTGAGCAAATGGGGGCCCTGGATGAGGAGCTTGACGGAATGCTGGAAGGTGAGGCCCAGACCAACGCCCTCTCTGTTGCATCCTGCTGACCTGTCCATGCTCTCATTCTGCAGCGATCGGTATGCGGGGTCCAATCGTGGGTCTTGTCCAGAATGCGGCTCTGATGGTGATACTTTGCAGGTGGGTCTCTCCTTCACACGCGGTACACTTATTAGCTGTTGACCGATCGAGGACTCTGAATCTCACAGCTTCGCACTCATGGTGTTTGTCGCGGTACCATACGTAAGTTGAAATTCTTCATTGATCTATACTAGCCTTGATTCTGATCATCTGGATATCCAGGTTGCGGGACGCACCTTCGGTTTCGGGGATGCGCTCCTCCATCTATCCACAGTGCCTGTCAAGGTCGTCCGCGTGGTGACGGACCCGACTTTTGATGCATTGATCGACGCTACGGAAAGATTTGTGCTTCAACCTTTCCTGAAAGCACTGTCCAGAATTCCACTTCGGTCTTGGACGTCATCAAGCCTCTCTCAGAACTCGTCATCGGCGGTGTTGACCTCAGCACCAATAGCGAAGGCCACAGTAACGGCTGCTGCGATGGGCGCCGGACCGTTTCTATCCAAAAACTGGTGGACACGGGACTCTCTCGTCGAGCTGCTGGATACAGGACGCCAGTACTTCATTTCCGTCGCGACGTACCTGGACGGCAAGACAAAGGGAGATTCAGTCAGCGACCGCGTTGTTTGCGTACTCCTGGGACACAGCTACTGGCTTGTGGCCTTGGCTGTTGACGGCTACTTCAACTTCTTCAAGAATTCGCCGCAACTGCAGTGGCTCCGGGCGTTCGTGGACATGCAGCGCTTCATCATCAAGGTGCTGTTCTTCATGGTAATCGAGCTACTCGTCTTCCCCGTCGGATGCGGAATCGTCCTCGATATCTGCCTGAGTCCACTCTCGGAATCGGCCACATTCCACAATCGCCTACAGGATGTCATTTCGCACCCTCTCACATTTGTATTTGTGAGATGGGTGGGAGGCACGCTGTACATGTTTGGCTTTGCGCAATGGGTTGGTTCGACTCGGACTCAGCTGCGCAAGGGTGTGCTTGCCTGGATACGCGACCCGAACGACCCCAGCTTTTCGCCGGTGCGCGAGATCTTGGAGAGAAAGACGCTGGTGCAACTTCGTAAGTGTGGACCTATCCTTGTTTCGCTACTGGATAGAGATGGGTTCTGAGCTCTCTATTACCTGCAACAGGGAAAATATTCTCATCCGCTATCATGTACACCTGGCTGCTGGTGTCGTGCGTCGGATTCAACCTGTTCCTCCTCCGAAAAGTCTGGGTTGGAGTGCTACCTCTTCGATGGCGACCATTCAATAACTTGTCGGCAGTGCCATTCGACCTGATTGTGTTGTACCACGTCATACCTCTGTGCATACGCATCCTGCGGCCGGGGACGCTCATCCGCAAGCTGTCGAGAAAGTGGTGGTCACGGGCCGCCAAAATTTTGCGACTGAGCCATTACCTTCTCGGGAAGGATGCGCTATACGAGCGAGGTCATGTTCAATACACATCGTGGTCAGCCTGGTTCCGAGGTCCATCGTTGAAGCGGCCCGAGGAAGACCGACAGGTGCCGGATGCGCCACTGGTGCTTGAGGGTCCAGGCTGGACACATGTTCCAGACGGCAGTTTTGCTCGTGTGCCTGCAGACGACAGCCCAGCTCCTGAGAGCCGAATGTTCATCATGGTCGACAGACAAGGAATACCGGTGGATGAGGAGAATGAGAGAGCATTGCGCGATCAGGAGATCATCGTCGAGAGCATGACCAACAAGCCGCGATACGAGGTCGTCTATCTGGTGAGCGTCAGCACGGCCAAGAAGAAAGTTTGTTGTTCGCTAATTATTCTTTATCCGAACACAGCCGCCGAACTTCAGATGGAGGATTTACGCGCTGTTCTTTATGCTTTGGCTAAGCGTGTCGTTGTTGCTGCAAATGACTGTTGGACTGCCAGGTGAGCAAAGTCATCGAGAAAACGATGTCCATCCTCTTGTTCTGAACCAAAGCTGAGCTTGTCTGTCTTGCAGTCATTGTCGGTCGCGCCCTGTTCGGCCTGTTCAGCGATAAGACACAGCACGATTTTTACACTTGGTCGGTAGGATGTCCGGTCCTAGTCCTTCCTGCTGCATCGATCTATCGACTGTGGTCGCATCGCCGGAGAGCGCGCCGACGCGAACAAGCCGGCTTGGCACCTTCGGCGTCCGCGAGTCAGCAGTACTCGACCCTGGCTCGATGCCGACAGCTTGCCATCTTTTGCTACTTTGGGCTTGCCTTTGGCGTTGTCATTCCCTTTTTGATTGGCATGACAGTTCGAGTCTGTGAGTGGAAGATGGAGAGCTAGTTCAATTTGGGTCCTGCACAGCATTTGTGCTAACTCTGAGGTTTGACTGCTATAGACTTGATTGAGCCATGGCTGGACGTGAGCCAGCTGGCCAAGCCTGTCCCCGTCTTCCAAACGTGGGCGATGGGTCTGATGGAGCAGTCACTCCTGATTCGTGTGATCTCGATGCAAAACGATGGATGGGCACAGCGGTTAAAACAGGGCATTGATCAGGTGAGTTTCCTTCTGGCGAGTGTGGTCCAGTCGGCGGATAGAAGAATTGACACCTTTGTTATCGCCGGATGGCAAGGTCAATCGGAATGGTACCGGACGCAATGCGAATGCGTGGCAAGCGACCAAGACTGTGATATTGCCGTCGCTGTTGGCGCTGATCTTGCTGCTCACGGCACCGCCACTGCAAGTGGGCCTCAACTTTGCCTTGCGGCCCGGTCCTCCTCTCACGCCTACGTTGCAGCAAAGTGCTGTGCGTGCAGCCTACAAGTGGTTCTCGCTAGGCTTAGCGTAAGTGTCCTTCCTTCCACACCAACTTTCCCCTTTTATTTTGCCGATGTTGAAGACGCTAATTTACACGCTAACTCCATCCCCTTTTTTCCGACAGGACTGCCAAAGTTTTGCGGATGATGGTGGTGCGGATCGACCAATGGACGATGGCGCTAAAGGACGAGCTCTTCCTGGAGAGCACCGAGCTGACCAATTATGGCGCCGAAGAAGGTTTGGAACGGGGGAGGAACTTGAGAGACCAAGACGGCTCCGACGTGGTGGGGTTGCTTCCCGATCACTTCATCTAGCACCCTTGTCCGTTTGGGGACAGAACCACCTGCTGTGAGGCAGCTGTGGAGGTCCGCGGACTGCATTTCTGTGCATGCCAAAAGTGACAAGCGACAAGACTTGAAGAAAATGGTTAGCTTGGCATGGGATGTTGTAGCAATTGTGGAGACTGGCGCGCTTCGCTGATAAGAATACAGAACGGGAAGATGCGGGAGCTCGAATCATGGATGCCCCTTTGTGTCGCTCGACCCGCAAGCGTAAACTTGCGAATGAATGCCGCCACAAAGCTAGATTCTGGGACGATGCAATTGGTGGACGTTGATCTGCAAGATGCATGCATATTTTCAGTGGGCACATCAATAAGAGCTGGTGCGTTCCATATGAGGAAGCAGGAGCCAGGCGTCGACTTGGCCAATGGCCAATGACGCGTCTTGGGGGGGGGAAAGCACAGCCTGATGAGCGAGAGAGCGATTGATTGACCGAGTAGCGCGAGAATTGGGTTCTGTGCTAGAGGACCTTCAGCCCCGAGCTGGTTAGCGCCGGCCCTTGGGTCCACTGGATGGGCAGGCAAGGAGGACGTCGATCTCCGATGAGGGAAAGGGTCTGGCGACATGCACACACGATGTGAGCACAGACGACGGTTTGAGAGCGGATGCCCAGGAGTGAGAGGGCAAGGGATGTCGGCAGGGACAGCAAGCACGTCGAGACGCTTCCCCCCGCACGGGACCGCATCGACTGACGGCGAGGAGGGAGAAGGTCAGGTCTTGGGCAGATCTGCAGTGGGTTTCATATTTCCGCAGGTGCAGCAGATAGCGCGTGTGGAGTTGCGGATAAACGGCACGGGATACGCCTTTTGTGCAATGAAACAAGAGGCGGAAAGCAGGAACCAAGCAAAACACGGAAAGAGAGAGACAAAGAGCGGGAGCGCACCCAAGCAGACGGACACGGGAAGCAACACTGGCCCAGTGCCAAGATCCGCCAGAAGGCAAGGAAGGATGAATGAAACGCGGGAGGGACCCGTGTGAGGCTGATCAAGACCAACCCTCCCGCCCTTCAGAGTGAGGATTGGCATTCATTTCAACTCGCCTTCTCTCCCGCCAAGCTGCTCGTGCAGCCAGCCAGCCGGGAAAAAGGTATATAACATTGCATTCCTCCCGCCCACACAACCTCGCGCGTCCCGTCTCTTCCCTCTCCTTCCTTCATCCAATCCTCCATCTCCAACCACTGACATCTATCGACAGGGTCTGCTACCTGCACCCGCAACTTGCTTCCACTCTTGTGCCATTTTATCAGGCTGTATACCCCTTCTCCCACCCAACCACGCCCAACATGAAGCACGCTTCCACCCTGGCACCACTGGTCAGCCTCATCGACAACCAACAGGCCAAACGATCAAAGTCAGACGGCCTCACAGATGAAGAATACTACCTCGGATTGGCGGGTCTCCCTCCCGCCGCCTCAAATCCACAACGAGGCCTCATCTCCAAACTCTTCACCTCCCTCCGCTCCGGCCTCCAACGACTCTCAGCTTCAAAGGAAGACACCGAGGCAATCTGGTCCGTGCTCGAGACCGCCGCCGGACAGATGATGGGCTACGCTCAAGACGACCGCAGCATGATGCTCGAGAAGATTGTCACCGCCCTCGCCCTCCAACCAGAAAACTCAAGAACCGCAAACATCATCACCAACGGCCTCATCAACATCCTCTACAACGACCTCGATCACCCACCAAGAGCGACCCTGAGTGCTCCATATCAATTCCGCACCGTCGATGGCTCCGGAACCTCGGCATTCAACCCTCAGCTCGGAGCTGGCTTCACTCCATATGCCCGCAGTGTCTCCGCCATGACTCCGACCTCGGGTGGACGGCCGGAATCGTCGCTCGTCTTCGACATGCTCCTCAAGCGGGACATCTTCAAGCCCCACCCCGCTCAAATCAGCTCGCTCCTCTTCTCGTTTGCCAACGTCATCATCCACGACATCTTCAACACAAAGATGGATCAGCCCGAAATCAACCAGCACTCCTCTTATCTCGATCTCCAAGTCGTCTACGGCAAGACCGAAGAGGAGAACAGACGCGTACGCACCGGCAAGGACGGACTTCTCTTGCCCGACACCTTTGCCGACAAGCGCATCGCCATGATGCCACCCTCAACCGGAGCCCTCGTTGTCCTCTTCTCGCGACACCACAACTACATTGCTGCCCGAATCCGCGACATCAACGAACGAGGTACATACCGCACCGAGCAGCAGTTCCGATACGATCCCGCTCTCAGACAGAGAGCCGAGGCAATGTATCAGTCTCGAAAGGCCGCTGCTGACGCTCAACAAGCCGCCGCGTCTTCTTCATCTGACAACATTGAGCACTCTTCTAGCATTGCCTCGCTATCAGAGACAATCGAGGAGCTCGTGCATGCTGCGCTGGTAGCTCAAGACGACGAAATCTTTGGTCGCAGTCGTGTCGTCAACTGTGGCTTCTTCGTTGCTTGCATTCTCCGCGATTACATTCCTGCCATCCTCAAGTGAGTTGCTTGTGTTGTCTTTGAGGCAAAGGAAACAATATATGCGTCTGATTTTCTGATCACCTTCTCCCCCTTCACAGCCAAACTGCATCAGGTTGGTATCTCGATCCCTTGAAGGAATTCAACAATGCCGGTCCCAAGTGCCCGCGCGGCGCTGGAAACATTGTCAGCGCAGAGTTCTCCATCCTCTACCGATGGCATGCCGCTATCAGTGCCTCCGATGAGGAGTGGCTCAACGAAGTCGCCGAGGAGGCCTGGCCCCACACTCGCCCCGAGGACCTGACTCCTCAAGAATTCATGCGTGGCGCAATGAAGCTCCAAGCCAAGCTCGGAGACCCTAACCGCCCCCATGAGTGGAATCTACACGGCTGGCACCGCGACCCCGAGACCGGCAAGTTCGACGACTGGACTCTGGCCAGCACAATCATCAAGGCCACCAAGGAGGTCGCTGGTGCTCTCGGAGCTCGCAACAATCCAGCCTGGATGCGCATCATCGACATCATGGGTCAGGAGACGGCCCGCAACAAGTGGGGCCTGTGCTCGCTCAACGAATTCCGCCGCTTCCTCGGTCTGAAGACGTACAGCAGCTTTGCGGAATGGAACAATGATCCCGAGATCAGCTCTGCTGCCGAAATGCTCTACACTCACATTGACAACTTGGAGCTCTTCCCAGGCCTGATGGCCGAAGAGACCAAGGAGCCTGGCCCAGGCGCCGGTCTTTGCCCCGGATACACCACATCCCGTGCCATCCTCAGTGACGCCACCGCGCTTGTTCGCGGCGACCGTTTCCTCACCCTCGACATGACCCCGACTACATGCACCAGCTGGGGCTACGAGTACGCCCAGACCAACCAAGCCGGCTCGTACAACGGCATCATCGGCAAGCTCTTCTTCAACACGCTGCCCAACTACTTTACCTACAACTCCACCTGGGCCCTCTTCCCCTTTGTGACCAGGCACAAGATTGAGGGCATCCTCCGCAAGAAGGACGTGCTTGACAAGTACAACCTCTCCGAGCCTCGCGGCCCGATCCAAAACTGGTACGGCGTCGACTCGCATGCTGCGGTCAGTGAAGTGGCAAAGGACAGCCAGAACTTTGGCGTGCCTTACCGTGCGCCCATCGAGATTGTCTCCCAGGGCCACAACTACGTCATGGGCATGGACAACCTCGATGAGCATCAGACAAACCGGGACCTGCTTATGGAGCTCGCCTACCCCCGGGGTTGGCAGCGCACTTTCGATCACTTCTTCTTCGAGAAGTCGTCCAAGCTAATCCAGGAGAAGAGCCTGCAGTACACTGCTGGTGTTCGCATCCTCGACGTGGTCAAGGACATTTGCAATATTGTCCCCATGGCATACGCGGCGCAACGGTTCGGCATTCCTCTGCGAGACCCTCACGAGCGTATCGGATTCTCGGCGGCAGAGGTGAGCTTGCACCGATGCGATCGCTGTAAACAGAGTAGCAGAAGCTGACAATGTCTACTTTTTCGCAGCTCACACAACAATTGCAAGCTCAGTTTGCGCTGATTTTCGATGTCTCCTACTCCTTCTCTGGCGCAGCCACCTGGGAGGCGCGCGAGGCCGGCGCCATGACCGGCAAGCTTCTCGAGGAGCAAATCCGACTGCGCTGGAAGGGAACTGCCAACTCTGGATCTAAGTTCCTCACCAACAGCCTCGCTCGAGTGTCTGATCTCATGGGCAGCATCGACGAGATCCGCCCTACTTTCGAATGCGAGGAGATGTACAAGAAGCTGCACGACGCCGACTACAAGATGGCCGATGCCATCTCGTACGTCCACGGCCTCTTCGTCAGCTCGGTACCTACGCTCTCGCAGTCGGCTTCGCTTCTGGTAGAGTTCTATCTCCGGGATGAGAACGCGGAGCACAAGGAGGCGATTGTTGAGCTGTGCGGTAGGAACGATCCTGAGGCCAAGGAGCTTCTGCGTGGCTACGTCAACGAGGCCATGCGATTGAATGGGTGAGAACTCCAATGCAGGAAACTTCCCCCACTAGCTTTGGTATTGACAGTCTCCTCCTTCTTTCCAGCATGGCACCTGTTCTGCCTCGCATTGTCACTGCCGACTCTGTCACGATTCAAGATGGCGGCGTGAGCAAGACGTTCAAGAAGGGTGACGGAGTCATGGCATCTCAAAAGCACGCCGGTCTTGATCCCGCCGTCTTTGAGAACCCGACCGATATCAACCCTCGCCGACCCAAGTCGGCAAAGTACCTCAACTTTGGCGCGGGCATGCACGAGTGCATCGGTGCCCAGATGGCCATGATTGCTCTGCCTGCCATCCTCCGGGCCGTCTTCAGCCTGCCCAACGTGCGTCGAGCTCCAGGCAGGGCTGGACACTGGGAGACGATTACCAACGTCCTCCCCGGCGGCACCTCGATCGAGTCCTTCTTGACACCGACCGGCAAGGAATGGCCCTTTGCTACCACTCTCAACATTCTCTACGATGCCACGCAAGAGTCTCAATCGTCCACTCTGTCCGGATCCCAGCGCCGAGCAGCTAGCTCGAGCGGCGGAGCCAGCGCAAGCCGACGAGGCAGCATTCGACAACGCTGGCGCACCGGAAGCAGCACGCGATCATCCTACTTTGAGACACAACGCCCCGCCTTCCAACCTGGCAGTGTCGGTCTTGAGAAATCGGCATCTTCCGCTGGCCTCCTCAGTCCGAGCGGATCCGGTTGCCCGTTCCCACACTGATCGATCCTCTCCTCAAGTGATTTACTGGGCGTGAAACACGGAAAGGCCCACCCTTTCGCCTCTTCCTTCCACTTCTTTCCTGCACCGGATCTTCCGACACACTTTGGACGCTGCTTCTCCTTTCTTCGGGCTTTTGATTTCCTCGCTCTGTCTCTCGGTTTACGTGCTACCTGTTCGCCTCGCATCTCCCGGTCTGGTTCGTCAACGTCGTGGTGGTTCTTCGCTCGTCACCCTTTTCCGTCTCTCATCTTCCGGGCTCCTCGTTCATCTTCTAATCCTCTCATAAGGCACCATACATAGCCCTCGATATAATCGTGCCGAGGACTCGACTTCCAGCCGTCTTGTCCCCAACATTCTCTTGGTCGCGCCTTTGTGTGTACGCCTAGTTTGGAGACCTATCCATAATGAAGAAAACATTCTCGCATTCCCAGTCGCATTTCTCTTTTGACCGGATGGATTTGATAGAGAGCGAAAGAGCTGATCTGCAAAGCTCGGGCGTCAGATTGGAAAGTCAGATGATGACCCGGCTAGCTACAGGGGAAAGTTGCAACATGCGAGGAAATCGCATCTCAGGCCTCCTTGAGTCTTGCCTCCTTTCCTGACCGAACAGAGTCGAGCGTGGCCAGTTTTGTCTGCTTGTCTGCGTCGTAGCTGAGATGGACCTGGTTGAAAGGATTCTCGTCCGACTTCTGGAACTCCTTGTAGGCCAATTCTTGGACCTGTTGCAGCCTCAAGCCCGGGTTCTGTCAGAGAAGGAGCGCGAGAATGTCAATTTGCAGTTTTCTCAACGGAGCTGAGTTCAGGCACTGGAGCGCAGAAGAGCGGGAATAGCTCACCTCTTTGCGGAGTTCTGGGATCCTTCTCTCTTTGAAGGCTTCAAAGGCAGCCTTGAATCTTCGCTCAGGATGCCGCTCAATATCAGCCGCCTTGGATCCTCGCGACGCCGCGTCCGTCTTCTCAGTGACGAGCGACATCGCATCGAGTGCGTCGTCAATGTTGTCAGCGGAGAAGCTTTCAAGCGCAGAGTCGATGCCGCCTGCCGAGGAAGCCGTCTTGATGGACTTGAAGTTGGCCTTGTTGTCTCGCTTCGCTGCCTGAGCGGAGAGCTTGACCTTGCCCTCGGAAGGACCCTTGGGCAGAGCCTCTTCATCTTCCTTTTTCAGTCGTTCCAGCTCGGCCTTCTTGCGCGCGGCTTCAGCTGCCTTCTCTGCCCTGTTGTGGAAAGAAGAAGAAAGAGCCCAAGCCAAGGGTCAGCGCTTAGCATAGTCAACTCCGCTTCAGCAGCAGAATTGGAGCTACGGCAGAGGCGAAAGAACGCACTTGGCATCGGCGGCAGACTTGCCCTTGGCTCCTTTCTCCCACTTGGCAGCCTCCTCGTCCTCCTTCTTTTGATTTTGAGCCTCCTTCTTCTTGTCTTCAGCCTCTTGCTTGCGGGCACGGCCCGCTACGGCTTTGCTGTTACCTGTGTTCAAAGGTCAAGCACACATACCGTGGCAGAAGCGTTTGGTGAGCGAAAGCCGAGAGCCCGCAGCGCGATCTATGATAGTATTGCAGCCAGGCGTACCTTTTGGAGCCATGGGGTTGTGTTGAGTCTGACTGCTATCTGATGCGGAGTGTGGTGGCCAGGAAGGAGGACGAGAAGATTCTCTGGCCCGATGGCTGATTCGCTCATTTCATGAGAAGGATTGTCACAGATCAACACTGTTCTTGCAAGAGAGAGACAGAGAAATGCTGTGGAATCTTTCTATGGTACACATGAGCAAGGTAGACAAGGAGGGGAAGGATGGTGCTCGGAGGCAAGGGCGGGTCTCTGTCCTCAGCTCGACTGCTTGTAAGACTTGGTGTCGAGGATCTTGACACCGCAGATGCTGCAGCAGCCGCGTTTATATGCGCAATCTGAATACACAACAGAGGATCAGTCCGAGCTTCGATCAAACTTTGGAGGGCGAGCGGAGGAGAACCCAGAGGACGACGTACTTTGGCAGTATTTGGCTCGATCTTGGGTGACCCGCTGCTTGCAGATGGTACATTGACTACCGAGCGGGTTGAACCTGCATAAGTCGTAGAAATGTGCAGAGACACCGGATCAACATGTCATCGGGTCAGCACTCCAGCTGATCAGGTCAGGAGCCCATGCCAGAACAGAGCTGAACGTACCGATTGCTCTTGCTGAGCAACTTATTCTCGCCAATCTTTCTCGAAGGTCCGGATGCCGTCCTTTGGACGGACGATGCCGCGCCCAATGATCCTGCTGCTTTTCCCGCCAGTGATGACTTTGATCCTGACGCCGAGCTCACCAGCATTCCAGCCGCATCACGGTTCCTCTGTACATCAAATCATTTGGCGGCAGAGATAAGTTCAGCATCTTTGGGAGTTCTGTTCATCATTCTGGAAGAAGAAATGCTGTGTCCAGGTGGGTCATCACCAGGATTCATTTCGCGGCAGCTCGACTCACGAACGGATCCGGGGCGGCCATCGATTTGGTCCCGAGCTGCTTTGCACATTTTGCGCATACCATCCTTGCCCTGGCCGCCCTCTTTCACCTTCTCGCTTTGCTGCGACGACTGGCAGATGGGGCAATGCTGGGTGTGGTGGCGAGGGGAAGGAACTGCTTGGAAACGGGTGGTGATCACGTGAGCCGCACAGACACGCCCGTCGCTGCTGCTCCCCAGCTATGATGCTGGCTGTCCATCCTTCCACCACAGCGGCTGCAACATCCTCAGCTACCAAATCTTCCATCCACAGGACAGCGAGCCTAGCAGCTTCAGATCATCATGGCAGACTACAGACCCGTCGTCGTTGATAATGGTACCGGTGTAAGTCTCAAAGCGAGAGCATGACTCGGGCTCTGCTGCCAGCCTCATTCTGACCACTGATCATCTTCAACGTCGCTATTTGCTGTGAACCCGTTCTTCTGGGACTTTTGCAACCGTGCTTCAACAGTTTGTAAAGGTCGGATATGCTGGTAAGTAGCCTTCACACTCCGTCAGACATTCTTGGGCAAACGCTAATCATCACTGTCGGCCAAATACTGCTACATCCAGGCTCAAACTTTCCAGAGCACGTCTTCCCTTCCATTGTCGGTCGACCCATCCTCCGAGTCGAGGAGCGCGATGCGGCTGCTGGGGAGATCAAGGATATTATGGTGGGAACGGAGGCAGCCCAATACCGCAATTATCTTCAAGTGACACAGCCTATGGAGCACGGTATCGTCAAGGACTTTGGTGACATGCGCCATGGTGGGTTTCGACGTCACAGTGGCCGTAGTAGTTGCGCACAAGGATGCTGATGTGATCTCTTTCTTGGACCTGTGCTATAGTGTGGAACTATACTTTTGATGAAAAGCTCAAGATCGATCCTCAAGGGCGCAAGATCTTGCTGACAGAACCACCCATGAACCCCAAGAGGAACCGCGAAGAAATGTGCCAGATCATGTTTGAAGAGTACGGATTCGACGGTGTGTATGTAGCAATCCAAGCTGTATTGACCCTATATGCGCAAGGTGAGTCATCGCGTCGCGTCGCTCCGCATGTGAATGCGCCGAACCCGTTACTGACATTCTTGCATTACCCGTTCAAAGGTCTTCAAACCGGAGTGGTCGTCGATTCTGGTGATGGTGTTACCCACATCGTCCCTGTATACGAAGGATTCGCTCTGCCACATCTTACACGGCGTCTCGATGTCGCCGGAAGAGATGTAACGAGATACCTGATCAAGCTTCTCTTGCTCCGCGGCTACGCATTCAACCGAACGGCAGATTTCGAGACGGTGCGAGAGATGAAAGAGAAGTTGTGCTACATGAGCTACGACCTGGCACTTGACAAGAGATTGGCGGAGGAGACGACGACATTGGTAGAGAGCTATACAGTGAGTGACCCCCCGTTCCTCCGCATGAATGTGCGCTGACTGTTCTTACGCTACCACAGCTGCCCGACGGACGCACGATCAAGGTCGGCTCGGAACGATTCGAAGCTCCCGAATGCATGTTCCAACCTCACCTGGTCGACGTCGAACAACCAGGAGTTGCCGAAATGCTCTTCCAGACCATCCAGGCCGCCGCAGTCGACACCCGCTCCGAGCTGTACAAGCACATCGTGCTCAGTGGAGGCTCAAGTATGTACCCGGGCCTGCCCAGCCGACTGGAGAAGGAGGTGAAGCAGCTCTACCTTACTCGTGTGCTCGGAGGAGACGGATCTCGGCTAAGGCAATTCAAGATCAAGATTGAGGACCCGCCCCGTCGCAAGCACATGGTCTTCTTGGGTGGTGCCGTCTTGGCGGACATTATGAAGGACAAGGAGTCGTTCTGGGTAAGCCGTGCGGAGTGGTACGAGAGCGGGGTGGCCAGTCTGGACAAGCTCGGACGACACGCCTGATCCACCAATGGGCAACGAAACAATGCTTCGTCTGTCAAACTTCAAGTGTCCATCTTCACCTTTTTGTGTATAGTTCTCCTCCATCATGGTGTCAATCGCACACTGTCCGCAAACGGATGCCGAACAATCTTCTTTACTTCGCAGACGCAGGTCTGGTCATTGGCTTTCTATTATATAACTTTTGATTCTGGTAGCTACACAAGGCAGAATTGCAGGGCCTCTCATGAGCAGGTCATAGTTCAATCCCCTGAAACCGAAAGGAAATGTGCGTGGTATGCAAGCTTTTGAGAGAGAGAGGGGGGAGTATGCGTCCCTCCCATCAAGCTGAGATCTCGCCGCTGACCTTCTCGCCGCTACCAGCTTGTGCCTCGACAGAGATAGATCCGTTGGCGTGTGCGACGAGCTCAACGAGGACAGACTTGTCCTTGCCAGCGTCCGCGACAGGGACTGCAATCTCCAAGAGTCGATCCGAGTCGGGCTTGACAAAGGCCGTCTTGATCTCCTCTGGCTCGTCCTCCTCATCCTCCTCGTCCTCTTCGTCCTCGGGGTCGCGTGGGGGCGGGGCAACGGTGTCGGTCCGGATCTGCTCGGTGCCCTCGGCAAAGCTGAGCACAATCTTGCCTGCCGACGAAGACGTAGAGATGGGCAGACGGAAGGCGCGCCGGGCGGGAAGGGGCGTCCGGGCGGGGAAGAGGGTGACAAAGAGCTTTCCGTCGACAATGCGTCTATCTTCGGCGGCAGAGCCGGAGCCGTGTCCGTTTGCCTGTCCGCCGGCAGGCACGGGCACGACGAGACCGACGGGCCTGCTCAGCACTTTTGCCTTCTCTGGTTGAGCGGCCTGGATGAGCAGCGAGGAAGCGTGTTCGCGTTCGGAAGCAGAGGCGTTGAGTCGGACCAGGGCCTGGGCCTGGACGGCACAGCCGCGGGCGATGACTTGGTCGGAATCGATCGAGGCGGTGAAGTGGGTCGGGGATGGGCCTGACTCGGGGAAGAGGTAGCTCAGTCGGTCGACGAGACCCGACAGTCGAGCCGAACCTCCGGCCAGGACGACCTCCTCGACTTGAGCAGGCTCGAGCTTGGCCTGGGCAAGAACCTCTTTTACACGCTCTTGGATCTTGGAGTAGACATCGCCGGCGAGGAGGTCGAGTCGCATCCTGTTGACGCTGCCAGAGAAGTCGATACCCTCGGCCAGAGACTCGACGGAGCACTGAGCCGAGTTGGAGGCTGAGAGACTGCGCTTGGTGACTTCGGCCTCGTTCCTGAGCTTGGCAGCAGCGCGAGCGTTGGAGGCGAGGTCAAGAGGCACCTTGGTCTTCTTGGTGAACTCCTTGGCAAAGTATGCGACGAGGGCATCATCTATCTTTTGACCACCAAGGTTGTCGTCGGAGAGAGAGGCAAGGGGCACGTACAATCCAGCACGGGCTGCGATGACAGTGAGCGAGGTGGAGGTTCCACCGACGTCCAGGACGAGGACGGTGCGGTCGAGCTCTGTGCCCTGGGTGTATGCGGTGGAGGTTGATCCACCACCGGCGGTACCATCTGCTGCATCTGGGTGGGTGGGAAGCTGTTCGCGGAAGGAGGAAGCCGAGGTGGAGGAAGATGCTGAGGCGGGAAGAGGGCTGGTGAGGTTGTATGCTACCAAGGTAGCAGCTGCAGCAGGTATCAGACCAAGGACAATGAAGCCAGCCTCGGTGGCAGCGTCCTTGAGAGCCTGGATCTGCTTTGGATTTTGGCCAAAGGACTGGGAAGGGAGGGCGATGATGGCGCCTGCGATGGGAACTCCGGAGAGGAAGTCGCGGGCGGTCTGGTGGAGGGAGCGAAGATATCTGACGGCGACGTCGTGAGCGGTGAGGGTCTGCTCTGATCCGGCAATCTGCACTCGGAAGGCTGGTTGCCCGTTGTGGTCGATGACGGGGGCAGAGGAGCGAGTCTTCTCCTGAGCGGAAAGGGAGGAGAAGTCGCGGCCGAGGAAGCCGACGAAGCGGTCGATGACATTGGGTGCATTTCTGACAAGTTGCGGGGTTGCCTGGTTGCCGATGTAGACCTGGTCCTCGTTGAAGGCGATGCGAGTTGCAATCTGGCGCTCGCCGTCCTCGTTTGCGATCACATCTGCTCGTCCACTGGGATGAGATTTGGTATCATTCATCAGCTTGTTGAAACCTCAACCCGCTCTACGGAGCCGGAGACACACTCACTGTGGGTTGATGGATGCGATGGAGGAGTATGAGAGACCGAGGTTGAGGCCGATGACAGCTCCTGCTGATTCAGTCATGCTGTCTGTATGTTGTGTGGGAACGTCAGTGTGTTGTGTGGTGAAGAGGGAGGGGGGGAGGAGTGGAAGTAGTGAGAAGGACAACGTTGCCCAAATTTCTTCCTTTTCTATTTCATTGTCGCATGCTTGATTTTAAGCCACGTGGGGGGAGAGAGAAAGCCTGGGAAAAGGCACTAGTGAAACAGTTGGGAAAGTGAGAGCTCTATTTGTTGTTATTGAGCTCTCTCTCACACACACACACACACAGCGGGGCTGAGCTGGCCGGCTCTCTCCCACACACGCATACAAAGAAGGTCGTTCTCCAACCGCTTCGTCGATTGGTCCAGCGTCTGTTTTGCATACAGCATCCCTCAAGTAAGAAGCAGGAGCGGGTGGTCCCTGAGTGGGAGCATATTGACAAAGGTGAGCAGCAGCAGCAGCAGCAGCAGTCTCATCATTAGCACCACCCTGAGTCAGTTCCGGCCAGCCAGTCAGACTACACTTTTTCAAAGTGGTTCGCTGCATGTGGAAACAAGCCACTTAAGATTGCTGATCTGGCTTCTGATTGCTCCCACTCCTTCCTTCCTTCCCGTCCGTGCCAGATGGCGTCGAGCATGTCAGCTTCCTCATCCACAGGCTTTGCCGTCTATGGCTCAGCATCCACCGCCGCACCGGAAGCCGACGACGCCAGCTCCATCCGATCCGTCTCGGACTACGGCGCTGACGACGATCTCGCCGACCCCAACGCCAACGCCGAGGAAGTCAAGCACAGCAATAATCTGTCTTCCTCCAGACCACCAGGAGTACCTGCCAGGAGAGAGAAGCTCCAGGCCAAGGCTCCATCTCCAGCACTGCCTCAACACACACCAGCAGTCGCCTCGCCCCCATTACGACCCCAACGCTCCGTCAGAAGCTTTATGGCCAACGGATCCAAGTCTCCTCCTATGTCCGTCACCCCAGGCAATGGTCGCTCTCCCCGGCCAGAGCTTGTAGCACTCCCTCCTGAGCTGGTTGAAGCTGCCGCTGCCGCTGC
>LAXH01000001.1:261640-339729 GCA_001006505.1 Tilletia horrida
TCAGCATCAGCATCAGTATCCCACGAGGGCCTTGGTATCCGAGTCGTCAATGCTACCATGTCCCCCAATCCAGACGATCTCGATCCAGCTCTGATAGCGCAAGCAGAGGCAGAAGCGGTAGCGGAGGCAGAGGCAGAGTCACGTCCCAGAACCCTCAGCGGTGTCCGAGCGCTGGCAAAGGAGAGGGCAAGGCTCCGAAAAGAAGCCGCTCTGGCTGCTCTCAACGCGTCGACAGGTGTGGCAGTCCCCGCACCTCCTTCTTCTTTTGTTGCGACTGCAGCACCTGAGAATCTTGCCGATGGAGCATCATCTCTCCTTGGCGAAAGTGATGCCCAAATGGGAACCCTCAAGGCTCAAAGACGTCTCGCTTCTCGACAAGATACCGCCGTCCGTGATGTCTTACAGACTTCACTTGACACGGGCGTTGCCCCAACCGCTGGCGCAGAATCAAACAATGCTACATCCACCTTTGTATCCTC
Organism: Tilletia horrida; assembly: GCA_001006505.1. Lineage (NCBI taxonomy): Eukaryota > Fungi > Basidiomycota > Exobasidiomycetes > Tilletiales > Tilletiaceae > Tilletia > Tilletia horrida. The sequence continues at coordinate 262,120 of LAXH01000001.1, forward strand.
TCCTTCAGCCTCACCCCAGCAACAGGTCCGTTCTCTGGGTCCCGAGCGCGCGGACGGTTCTCAAGGCCGTCGCTCCATAGACAGTATCGGCGCTAGATCCTCAAAGACCAACAGAACACAGGCGAACATAGACGAATCGGATGAATTCGCAAAGGTAGACGCGGCACTCACTGCAGTGCTGGACGATCTCAGCCTGACCAGTACCGGATCTGCAGCCACAGTCCGCGCAAATGCGCCTAGAAGCCAGTCCAAGGGCGCTCCCACAGGGGACACATCAAGGACTCCTCTCTTATCGGCCTCGGCCCCCCCACATGCCTCTTCCCAGGACGGGGCCCGGGAGGGAAAGGGACAAGAACTCGTCTTTCCCGATCAAGGTGCAGCTCGGACAGCAAATTTTCCTGCCCCCTTGCACTTGCCAGATCCTGCTGCCTTGGCCAGTCGCGAGCGGCCTCCCGTCCACAGCGCGCCGCATTCTCAACTCGGCTTCCTGCCCACTTCCAGCAGCGATGCTCAGCCCGTCCCGGCTCTTCCGGGGAGCAAAGGTCCTTCGCATTCACCCTCTCAACCTCAACTCTCCCCTGCCACCCCGGCTTCAGCGCGCTTTGATCAGAGGAGGAACACCTTACCTCCACCCACCGATGTCTCTGGTCAGCTCTTGATCTACGGCAAGTCGATACCCTTCCCGGAGCCATATCTGAACACCAATGTGCCAGGAATGAATGCGCCGGAACGAAGAAGGCTGGGTCTGGGCAACACCACAATGAATGCGCTGTCCATATCGGCACCCTCATCGGGCCTCATACATCCTACAGTGGAGAGATCAAAGGCATATGCAGCCAAGGCCAACGCGCTCTTCGCCATCGAGACCGGACTGGAGGTGTGGGTGAAAGCCATGGGTGCCACTAGACCCGGCGCGCGAAATGCATACACTGGCGGAGCTCTACCACGAAGAACCTCGGCAGTGCCCACAAATGCGGCGGGAATGACAGCGGGTGGTCCCGTCTCGGCTGCCGCAGCAGCATTCAAGCAGTCCATGGCAGGCGTTAGCGGGAATGCGGGCGCGGTGGGATCCCGGCAGCTCGCCTCAGGACGGACACAGTCTGTCTCCATCGGTCCTTCCACGGCTACCATCTTGGCATCTGCCTCAGCGCCAACCAACTATGCGCAATTTGGTCATATCCCGCCCCTGCCCGGAGGCGCCCATCCCTCCCGACGAGAAGACCCGAGCGTGAGCACCATCCGATCTGATATCACGTTCCCCATGCGCGGTGATGGAGGTCGAGCGAAGGATATCACCCCAATCAGCGGGCATGGAGTGCACATGACTAGCAGCGATTCGACGGAATCTCGGGGTGTGGGTGCGATCGGTCAGGAGCCAGACTCTCCTCCGAATGCATTACCGCGAAACTTGCCATACCCCGGAGTCATAGGATCCTATCAGGGACGCAAGAATAGCATCATTGCAGGAACTCTGTTGACTGGGCCTGGCAGGTCCGATGGGTCTGGCGCAGTGGATGTCTCGGTGATTCCTCCTCGAGGCTCTTCAATTGATGGGCCAAGTATTGCAGCAGTGTCGGGAGTCACCTTCACTTCCGTCGACGGCGCGCAGCCGCTTCGGCCCGGAAATTCGAGCGCGTCCTCCAGTCGACGAGAGAGTTTGCGTCAGGAGCTCAGCCTTGGCCCTGCTCCGCCCGTTTTCGAGCCAACTACCTCGCACGGGCCCAGACTACCACGTACTCCCACTTCGGGTACCGTTCCTCAGGCTCGATCTGGGATAGCGGCGCGTGCGCTTGCCATGGAGCGCCAAGGCTCTGCCGCCTCCTCCAGCGCATCGTTTACTCCCGTTCTGCCTCACTCCGGCTCTGCCACCCCGCGAGGTACATTGTCGAGCGCTGGAGTCTCTCGAGGCCACGTTCCCGCGAAGCTGACCCTCGAACCGGTGGATCCCCTTGGTATTGCCATTGGTGATGACACGATCGGGGCTACGTATGCAGATGGCTGGTCAAGGACGGGCAGCCCCCCGGATGTCGCGACACCCGGCTCTGGTACCACGTACATGTCTGCGATCTCCGACAATGCGCATTCGTTTGCTTCGGTTTCGAATGCGTTGAGCGCCTCGATCTCCTCTTCAAGTGTGCCGCTCTCAGATCTAGCGGGGGCAAGTTCTCTGGGTGGCGGTGTCGCTTCAAGCCCTGCAAGTGTAGGACCTGGGCGACACGCCAAAGTGTTGGGTCCCCGAGCACCCAAACTTTCGCTCTCTGGGATCCCAATTTCCGACTTGTCGTCCTCTACAGCAAACGGCTCCATTTTCGCTGGACCAAGTCCTCTGACATCTGAATTGGGAAAGCGGCCCAGCATTCCGTCCACAATCGGCTCGTTCACGGACTCGCACAGCCTGGGAAAGAGCGGGTATCTGGACTCACCCTCAGATTTGTCCCCGCGAGATCCAAGTTTGAGTGTTCTGCCTGGAGCGGCCATACCCAGTCCTGCGGGCAAGAGCTCACCTCAATTCCTGCATAGCCCTCCGCCCGGCCCTAGTGGGCAACGACGGTCGAGCGCGGCTACAGGATTCATCCCTGTCGGCGTAAGCTCGACTGTGCGCAAGTCCTCCTTTGGAGGAAAGGAGGTGACGCACAGCCGCGACTTTTTCTACTCGGATCTGGGCAAGAAGGAGGGCTCGTTGGGCGATGTGGAAGGATATGCTGACGAGCCGATTGTGGCCACGCCACGCTCTGGCGGGTCGGGCCATATTCCCACCACGCCTGGTGCCCCGGTGGCGGCTGGGGCTGGACCACCTTTGCTGCTTTCGCCGCCGGGGACCCCTGGCACAGGGTTCTTGTATGGCACAAGTCCGTCGATTGGCATTGGGGATGGACGAGCGCGGACCTTGTCGCGCTCTGGCTCTACCCTGGACTTCCGAGCCGGCGCAGCTAGCAGTACGGGCTCGAGCGGTGGTCTGGCCAGCAGCGTGGACGCGTTGGGTGGCGGTGTCGGAAGTATCCCGCGCTCTCCGTCCTTGGCGGATGCAACGGCGTTCCGCGCCAACTCGACGTCTTCTCTCAGCTATGGGTCGGTTCGTACGTCTGGTTCTGGCGCTGGGGCGGCCAAGAAGCAGAGCAAGAAGGCTGCGTTTGAGGAGACGCTGGCCAAGATGCAGGATGTCATGCCGGATGCGGAACGGGATATTCTGGCCAAGTATCTGGAGAAGGCGGGCGGTAATGACCTCACGGCAATGGTAAGTCTCCAACCCCGCTTCAGATCAGACTCATGCAGCACCCCAACTGACCACTCGAATTCGGCCCATTTCAGCACAACTACTTTGCAGATCAGGCCAAGGGCAAGATCAGCAGTTCCCGAAGTCCACGAAGGAGTGGATATTGAAGAACAATCTTTCAAGATCTTGTCAGCGGTCACCTGTCCCGACGGCGCCGGCTCGCCGGATCAGCATCAGAGTTTTCTCTACCTTACTGCCCAACCGCTCTTTATTTTCCAACCCCACATCATCAGTACTATATCCTTTCTTTGTTGCCCGTCTTAGGTCGGTCCCTTATCTGTAAACCCCTCTCTCCTTCATCGTCTCGCTCCGGGACGTGATCCCAAGGTGCTGCAATCTTGGTCATTTAAGTGATGGACAAGGACAATTCACACACTTTTCTTTCGTTTGCCCAAGCTCACGCGAGTGGGGGGCTTTCCCTTTGTCCCTTGACCCCACACTTGGCTGGGCTCGCACAAGCCACAGCGACTTAGCGCGTGGGAGGCCCGTCGCCGACATCGTCCACATCCTCCTCCGAGACACCTGAGGACTTCGATCAAGCTTGGTCTGAGCTAGCTTCGTGTCAGGGTGACAGCTTTTCTTGAGGTGATCATGTTGCGCTCGCTGTCCACCTTTTCGGCGAGGTCATGCGTCCGTTCCCTTCCAAGAGGAGACATGACCTCCTCATTCTCTGCAAGGTCATTCTCAACATCGCAGACTCTTCGACAAGATGAGCAGGTCCGGATGCTCATCTTGGGAAGTCCTGGAGCTGGCAAAGGCACTCAATCCGGTCGATTGACGAAGAAGTACGGCTTTCAGGCGGTGGTGGGTGGTGATGTGTTGAGAGAGCATGTCCGTCTTGGCACCGACATCGGACTCAAGGCACAGAAAGTGATGGAGAGCGGCAGTAGGTCTTCACGAAGCGGACAGCTCGCCAACACGGGCAAGCTTGAGGTTTTGCTGACAGGAGTGCATCCATGTGTTTAGGTCTCATGCCGGACGAGATCATGATGGAGCTCATGACCACCAAGATCCTTGACCTCGGGGATGCTGTGAGTGCTGAACAGCGTTGCTCGTCTTGGACCGCATCTCCCCGCTCTGATCTTCGAACCCCTTATCAGAACTTCCTCCTCGATGGCTTCCCCCGGACTTTGGGTCAAGCAAAAATGCTCGACGAGGCACTGGTCGTAGCGAAGAAGCCGTTGACTCTGGTGGCCAACCTCGATGTTCCAGAGGAAGTGATCTTGGGGCGAGTCTTGGGTATGTTTCCTGATCGCGGTGCAAGAAAGCTTGTTTGAGTGTGCGCTGATGCAGAGAAAACACATCATTTGCGGTATCAGATCGATGGGTGCATCTCCCCTCCGGTCGGACCTAGTACGTAGAAGATCTGCAGCTCTTGCCTGACCTTTGCGCTTGTTGACTGATGAGCTTTTATTGTCGACGAACAGCAACCTGTCGTACAACCCACCCAAGGAAGCCGGTAAAGACGATGTCACAGGCGAGCCCTTGAGCAAGAGACCGGACGACAACATCGAGACGTTTACCTCGCGATTGAAGTCTTACCATGCTCAGACCGAGCCTCTGCGGGAATACTTTGCTCAGCGCTCGGGACAGGAGGGCTTGATCTTTGTCAATCTGGAGGGCAGGACGAGTGATGAGATCTGGCCCAAGCTGGAAAAGGCTCTCCAAAGTCGCTATCCAAGTCTCTCTCCTCTGTCGGGATAATCTCTTCTGGATTTGCAAGGAAGGGAGCATTCTTTTACTACACGATCCGCTCCGTATGCAGCGGCTTTGCGCTCCCCAGATTTACCTTTGTCATGATTCCCTTGCGACTGTGTGGAATTGATGTCTAGTGTACACGAGTGGTTCAGCAGGTTCGGAGGACGACCCTGGTTCGTGCTCGACTGCACAGACGGTTGCAATAAAGAGCTCGCTGCTGGCCGGGCCTTGTCCGACGACGGCTTGGTCTTCCGCTGCGACTGGATCCGTCTCTTGATGGGTATTGTTCAGGTACGACAATGAATTCTGTTGGCTGAGGTCGAGCTTGAATTCCAATCGGCAGGCGAGCGCGCTCATGCTGCCCTTGAGACTGGGAATATTGTCGACCGTCGTTTGTGAGCGCCAGGCGCCCAAATTTATTGTCCTTTGATCCGATGTAGCGGATGACGAGGCTGCCGTTTGCAAAGAGCTCGTTTGAGAGTGGAAGCGAAGAGGCAACAGCCCAGGTGTGGCGAAAGAAGCCGCCGATCCTGCCTGAGAGTACGAAAGGAGATTGATGAGGAAATGCGGTTTCCTCTCCTCGCTGGGTTGAGAGCCTGGCGATGCAAGCGCTGAATTTGGATGGGTCTCGATGGCATTTGCGATCCGACTCGGTGTCTGTAAGGAGAAGGCGACCAAGGGCGGGTTCATGGAAATTGTGGTGAAGGAGGAAATGGTGGCACCGTGGAACAAGACTTGGTCTTCAGCCGACTCGAGGGATGGAAGACGGGCGGTGATGATTGCCACTGGTTGAGCGACATTTCTCATGGCCTCTCGTAGATCCTTTTGCACTCTTTCGATGGGAGGAAGCTTGGCGGTGGCCGAAGAGGATGTCGATTGGGATCTTGAGCCTGTTGAGGAGATCAACACCGGGACGGCAGAGCGCCTGGGCTGACCGATCGATGACCGGAGAAGCACATCTTGATACAGACAGCTCGAGCAAGTCGGGACGCTGCGCGCTGCTGACCTCAACACCATGGCCAGCTCCCAGTCAGATGCTCGTCTGTCCTCGTCTTCAGAAGGATGATGCTGCGACCGACCATTCACAAAATTTCGTTCTTTCGTTCGCAGCGAGATCAAACGCTCCGAGCCAGCATTCATTATTTCCTCAAGACCAGGAGTCGCGCATACATTCAGCATCTTCCATCATCATCAACCCCAGCTTGGCAGGTCAGACAGGCTGTCAGGACAATGACCAGCTCGTCTGTCGAGAACACTGAGAGCTTCCTCGACATTCTTCGTGCCGGCGTCGGTGATGATCACAAGCCCGAACTCGTCGCCCATCTGTTTGTGCTTCCCTCAGATCGATCGCAGTCCGCTTCTCCCAACCTGATTGAGGAAGCCAGGCTCTTCTTCCAACAGCACTCAACGGGTTATGTATGGCACACCGGACACCCGCCTGCGATCGAAGCTCCATCGCCATCAACAGGCACATCAGCATCAGCAGAGCCGCTACTCACACTCCGCCTCGAGACCCCGGTGGCAACCCCAGATAATGATGAATGGTTCTCGCTTCACCTGCTCATCCGCTTTGCCACCTCCTTGTCCACTCAAGACGGCCGCCAACGTTATGCTATCCAGACCACAGATTCAGACGGCGACTTCCTTCTCATCCAAGGCGCCGACGAACTGCCTGACTGGATCGAGCCTAGCAATGCCCCAAACAGGGTCTGGCTCCTGCCCTCATTGGGAACTCAGCAACCTTCTGCAAGCGGAAACTCGACGATTTATCCCCTCGCAAGCTTGCATCTGATTGGACCTGATTTTGCTGTGCTGCCTCTTGAGGACGAAAGCTCTGGCAACTCAGGTGAACATCTTTCCGTGGCAGAAGCTCTCCAAATTCTTTCTCAAGATTCCGATGGATGCCGATCAAGTCAAGCGCTCCAGTCAGCTGCCCTGGGTCCCATGGTCGAATTTGCCACCCCCACTGCGGACGGGGGCTTTGTCAGTGCGCATACGACCCTTGCATATCTTCCCAGTGGCGATGTGGCCGCCCTCCTGCAAATCCACCCTCAGCTGGGTGCCCAAGCATTCGGAGCCTTGGAAGGGCTCAGTGCCGACCAGATCGATCGAAGAGTCCTCGCGCGAATGGAGCGGTTCGGCCACCTTTTCGAGAGTGATCGAGACCTCGTCCTTGCGCCGGTATCACTCACCAAGGCACTGTATGCGCTTGCTCTCCACCTCGTCTTCTTCCCACCCAAGCCACACTTTCCGCAGGCCTGGCGCGACAGTGTCGCATCGTTTCGAGGTGCGGCACACGATCAGCAGGCGGGACCCAGTGTCGATCCGACTGGGGCATCGAGCCAATCAAGAATCACCGAGATCAACGAGGAAAGTGAACGGGAACGGCACGAGGCCGAGCAAAAGCAGACACGAAGTATAGCTGAAGGGAGATGGCGCGACATCGGCGCAAAGCTCGTCTGTGGTCTGGAGCTCTTATACGCGAGGGGTCGGGCACGGTCAAGAGCGCCCAAGGCACGCGGAGGAGCAGACGGCACCAACAATCGAACGGGACCTGTCCTTGAGGACTTGTATCTGCTCGAGAATGTCCCTGACTTGATCGATGCGTTCGTGCCCCTTCCGGCTTCCCAATCTGGGTTCCAGCGAAGTCGGCCCGGTCTCAGGCAGTCTGAACGCTCGTCAACGAATACCGTCGATCAGTCATCAGATCTTGAGTCGCTCCTCGCGCGCGAGTCTTCTACCGAATGGCTCTCGGAAATGCTGAATTCAGGCGCCGAGACATCTGCTCAAGAAGAAGCAGCAGGTGCCGATGGTCGAGATGGATCGGCGGACCCAAACGAAGAAAATGAAGCATTCAATCGACTCCAGAGACTAGTTCAAGGTACGACAGATTTTCTCAACGACGAACAGGCGGACTATCGTGGCGCCATCTTTGACGACGACAACATGGATGAGTCCGATGCAGACGAGGAGCAGCCCGAGGCGGCAAACGATGCAGATGAGCTCGAGAGTCGACTCCAGCCGCAACAACGGGATCCAGATGCGCAGTCAGACATCTCGTCTGATAGCAATGATGCAGAACTCGAGGCGGGCCGACATCCAGGCATCACCGACGAGGCCGAGGAAATGGCAAGTTTCCTCTCCTTTGCGCGGAACGAACTCGGGATCGACGATGAGCTTTGGGAGAAAATCCAGGCAGACCGGAGGAAAGATGGGAGATATGTACCGCCACCTCTGTCTGGGAGTGTTCAAGCTGGATCGTCCAACAAGGGAAGCAGGAGCTTGGAAGAGGACACAGATGTGCTGTCTGCTGGTGTCCAAGGCAACCGCCCGCCAGGAGCGAAAAAGGTCCGCTTCGACGGCTTTGCGAAAGGTTTCCTGAATAAGAAGTCTTCGAACGGGAAGGCGTCAAGTAGTCGGGGCCAGACCAGGACTCCATTCGCCGAGCCGTCGTCGCACCAGAAGAAGCGGTCGTCGCTTTGGGACGTTCCGGATGGTGATGACAACGACGACGACGAAAACGACGACACCGAGATGCGTTCCGCAGACGGGCGGTCAGCCTCTGGCTCCAATGTGCAGGATGATGACGGCTTCTACGAAATGCTGGATCGCATGGATGCCGAACTTGCCAGAGCACAGCGACAGAAGGCCCAACAGAGCGCACCGCAAAGTGCGAGAGCGGCGGGCAAGCAGCGGGACACTTCCGGTGCTAGCGGTGCGAATGAGCAACGCGCCGAAGTCGAAGAAGACGATGGCAGTGAGGGCGACAGCGATGAGGAATTGGATCTGCAAGACGCGGAACTTTTGCGCAAGCTGGTGTCGGCACAGGGAGAAGCACTTCTCGGTCGTAGGGCCGGACAAGGTGCGCAGGCTGGAGAAAGGCAGCTGGACGACCTCAATGCAGGCATGCTCGCCAACCTCCTCGAGTCCATCAAGGCCCAAGGAGGTGCTGCAGGCCCCGTCAGCAATCTGGCCGGCAGACTTGGGATCGGCAGACTGCCCCGAGACGATGATGCGTGATGTACGAGACGTAGCTGCTCCGTCTTTAGGCACTCGCTCGACACACACATATAAGCAGACGTGAATGTATTCAATGCATTTTCGTTTTGTGAGGAGAGGATGGATCGAAACCAAAGCGACAAAGAGGTAACAGATTTGGAAAGCACCCTGATTCCCACCACACACACACACACACACACACATGAGAGAGGCGAAGACGACGAGAGAAGAGCACATGAAGGGAGAAAACAGAAGTCGTGAAGGGAGAGAAAACCCCCGGAGGTCGGTAAGGATGATCGGAAAAAAGACGTTGGATGAAGTGGGAAGGAGATGGATGGCGCCGCTGTACGGATAGTCTGATCGCCCCTCGCAACTGATCCATGCCGCCTGCCGCCGTGGGTCAGGTTGAGTCGAAAGACTGGACCGGGACTGTGGCGTGTGGTTGAGAAGGAGGTGGGAAGCGAAGCGTTAAGGTGGGTGACGTGAAGATGGATGGATCGATCAGCCTCGTCGGGTGGGCAAATGAAATGAAAAAAAAAACCCCAAGGTGAAGAATGTGCGAAACGGAAGGTAAGGAAAACCAGAGAAAGCCCTATAGCACATTGGTGGTAAAGCCGCAAAAACAGGGATACGGATCGCGTACGAGACGCGCGACTGCGCAAAAACGTCGGAAGAGACAAGGTCGCAAGCATATTCGTGAGGTGAAGAAAGAGGTGATCGTGGAAATTTCTTGATGCGATGGGAAGGGTCCCTGTTCACCTTCCCTGGTGCGGCGAAGGCGTTGATAGGACATGAGAAACAAAATCTTTTGCAATGCTGAAGTTCAGTTCTGGATTTCGTTGCCGCAGAAACGTTCGTAGACGAGAGTGAAAATGGACGACGTGACGATGGCTGATGAATAAGAGACGTGGATCCGATGACAGGACCGCCGTAAGCCGGACAGAGGTGAGCGAATCGTATTGTGTGGAGGATGCATACAGGCGAGGGAATGGCCACGGTCAGGCCCCCTTTCGCAAAGAACCCTGGGAGAGCTTTTACGAGAACTGAGGCGAGTGGTGCATAACTGGCGTCTGGTTCATCATAGGCGTCATGCCGTTCATACCTTCCGGGGAACCCGCCGCGATATTCGACATCCGGATGCTGTCCGCAGTGGACATGCCAGGCGCCCACGCGGAGTTCACTCCAGCCATGGGGATCGGCACCACCGGCGCATCGATGCCTCTGACCACCCGGATGTCGACCCACATCGAACCCGCCGTCTTCGATAATCTGCTCAGGATGTGTTTCTCCTCATTGGCCCCATCGGCCAGGTTCGTGGGCGACGACGTGCTCGCCGGCGCTCGGGTAGCTGTCACCCATCGACCGTACGTGGACGCGTTTGAGGGAGCCCAACTGGAGGGAGCGTACGAGCTTGGTTGCCCGTTGCTTCCTGCTCCGCCAGATCCACCCCTTCCTGCTCCCACGCCCATCAGCGGACTCGCCAGCCCACCTCCGGACCAGTTTCCATTCGCACCACCTCCCATCAAGCCAATGCCGCCGTTACCTCCATTCGCTGCAATGACCTGCGCCACATCTGGATTGAGCGCGAATGGAAGCGCTGGTGCGGGCGCATATTGACCAGGTGAACCGGAGCTGGGAGGGTATCCAAGCGCTCGTGGCGAGGTGTTGTAGTCCGAAGCCTGACCATTCACGCTGCCCTCGATGCCAGAAGACATCGATACGCGATGTTGTGATGGGCCATTGGCCATCCCGTAGCCACTGGGACCAGGCGAAGGCTGACCAGCCCGAGCGCCGCCAGCGGTTGGTGTCGTTGGACCGCCGCGTCTCGATCGTCCGTTTGAGGCAGCCAGCGCATTCAGCTCTTCGCTTCCCGAAGACGCGGCTGCAGCAGCCATACCGCCGTTGATGTGCCGATACATGCCCGCTCCGCCCTCTGAGATGGAACGTGGCAATTGAGACGGTGAGCTCAAATGCGAGGCGCTCTCTGCACTTGGCATACCTCCCGCCGCTGGAGAAGAGGGACCAGGGTGAAGACCATTCGTCCACGGTGGAGTGGAAGGAGGGGAATCCGCAGCACTGATCTGCGTCCTGGTCGGATCATGCGCCGCACCGCGTCCCCCCGAATGCGCCCCACCCCCCGCCTGAGCTGGAGATCCAGCCGGCATCGACATGGTGGCATCCCAGCCATCCTGTTCGGAATTGCCATCTGAATACCCACGAGCACGTCGGCTCTTTCCTGAGAAGATGGAACCAGCGTACGAGCTTCCAAATCGAGAAGTGGATCTCTTCAGCCGGAGGCTCTTCATCGCCGAAGAGATGGATCCGACGGTAGATGACGAATCCTTCTCCTTTTCCGCCTTGACCGTTGCTCCACTGCTTGTGCTCGCTCTCTCACTGGCACCCGTCTTGGTTGAGAAGGGGATCAAGTCCACCTTGACCGCATATTTGACCTCGATGCCCTGACTCCGGAAACTGGGTGTGCTGTAGGGAGATATTCTAAGCTTGCCCGCCAGGACACGAACGCCCGCCGCAGTAGCCTCAGCGATCGCCTTCTCGTCGTTTGTCGACGCGTCCTCCGACAGGAATGCCCCAAGTTCGACTTCCTCCACCTCTTGAGCCACGCTCATGATCGACCGCTTCCGTAGTGGCGTGTCGTTTACGTTTGCATTGGTGCTGTACGTCACCTGAACCAAGCAGATGCGGATAAAGCGAGCGAGGTCTCGTGCGGCCGGGTTGGCGCTGGTGGTGCGTGTAAATGCCGATCCACTGGGGGATCCGTTGGACGTTGTCGTCGGGGCTGTCTGAGGTCGGCGGACAGAGCCAGGACCAGCGGGCGATCCGATCTGAGATTGCCACTCGCATTCAGGCGGCGTGGTAGGCGCAGGGGGTAACAAACTTGCGTCGCCAGGCCGAATGACTAGCAAGAATGGGATCACTGATGGTGCATGGAAAGCAGTCGCTTCGGGTAGATGTAGCTGTTGGTGTCACACAAAGGGAAGCAGTTTCAGGTTCTGCTGTGGAGAATAAATGCTTTGGCTTGAATGGTACTGACCTCCAAGTCGATGCCCCGCTTCCACGATTTGAGCATCATGCCTGTCCACTTTGTGGATATTTGGTGCTTCTGCCAGCCCTGTGCCAATATGGCCTCTGATTGGAACAGGAGCTGAGGACGCAAAGTCGGCGGAAGTGCTTGTGCAGGAAGAGGTGTGTTTGTCGATTCTCCGAGGAAGATGAAGGGGATCGTGAGTCTGCCATTTAGAAAGGTCAGCATGAGCATATATCGTTCACAATGATGCAACAGAGAAGAAAAATCGGGACTTACGTGTCAAGGACGGAGCCTCTCACCGATGTTACACCCTTGGATCCCTTCTTTGCCTTCTCGATGACCACATCGGTGGTGTCCTTTGCAATGAGATTGATGATCATCACGTAGAAGCACCCCACCCGGGTGACACTGTCCAGCGTCTTTTCCACCATGCCAAGTACAGTCCTTGCTTTCGACTTCTTGGGTGTGGCTGTGGTGATGGTGGGCGCGCCCACAGTGGTGCCAGCCGAGGAGTTGGGAGGACTTCCTCGGTAGAAGGAAGCGGACGAGTTTGAAGATGGAAGCACGGGAGAGCCCTCCTCATCGCTCGATTTTGTCAGCTCAAACGAAGGTGGGAGGGCGACGGGTACGGTCTGTGCCTGTCCATCAACGACGGCCTTGCTAGCTCCGATGGGCAAATTCCAGCTGAGGGGGACGGTGAGGATGTAATCTTCCTGTGCTGGAGTCACGCCCTGTTTGGGAGACCGGACGGTGAGCCTTCCGCTGGAGGTTTCGAAGTGGTCTGTGACTGTGAATATGCTGCGGTCTGATGAGTTTGCGGAGGGGAGTAGGATGACGCCGTCCCAGACGGCAGCACTGGAGCCTGCAGTGGTGTATGCCTTGGTGGTGACCTCGATGTCTGCCTTGATGGAAGGGTTGAGGTTGACGTTTGCAGTGATGTTTGCGGCTCTGCCTGCAAAGATGGGCCAGCCTCGTTCGTCAAAGGCCTGGGCAAAGACTTGGACGCTGAAGGGAGCTGGGGTGTTGGGACCGCCCTTGCTGGTGAAGGTGCCGGCGACGGTGGGGCTAGAATGGATGGTTCCTGACGCAGTGGAACGAGGGTATGGGAAGGAGGAGGTCATGTATGCTGCGTTGGAAGGGGAGGATACTGTGGATGTGGATGCTGAGACGGAGGAGGAGGAGGGCATGTGTGAGATGGGATGAGCGCCCTGGTGAGACTGGATCTGACCCAGTGGCTGGTGATGTGGGGGAGTTCTGGCTGGGTTGGTGATGTCTGCGTATGGATTGCGAAGGTCCTTGGGCAGAGCGCCGGTGTAGAGGGCTGGATTCTGTACGGCCATGGTTCAAGCACGGAGAAGGAAGGACCGTGGAGCGCGTGTTACTTGCTGCACTCCAAGGAGACCGACGCGCAAAGGAAGCCAGGAAGAGGCACACAGAGAAAGACGCGTTCTGTTGTCGGAGCTCTCCCTGTCCGATGTGTGACTTGCCCTTGATTGAGACGCGTTTGTGCTTGGGATGAAGCAGGAAGCAAGAGAACCACAGAGAGAGAGAGAGGCGAGCGAGTGAGCGAGCCAAGGGGAAAGGCGGGTGTGTTGCCGTCTTTGTCTGCGTAGATCCGTCGGAGAAGCCGCGGCCAGCGATGGAGGCTTCTGGGTTTAGATTGGCCACTCTATGGACACAAATGGGATTGGATGGGTGGCAGATGGGGGGAGGGAAGGGTGGATGTTTATTCCCAAAAAAAAGGAAAGGAAAGGAGGACGAGGACAATCTCTTCCCCCTTCCCCTTCCCCTTCTCTGTCTCTCTCTCTCTCCCTGCTGCCAACGCGGGCTCCCCGAACCAGAGAGCAGCATTACAATAATGAGATATTCAGTGCATAATATCAAAGGCGGGCGCGGCGCGGCGCGGCGCGGCGAGACAGGGCCAAGGTTCGTTCCCAGCGTGCCTGGGGCAGGCAGTAGACCCAGTCAAGGCTCGTCCGCGCCTCACACTTGGTTTCTCATGATTGGATGCTCAACTCTAATCACACAGCACCAGCCCTGTGTCTCTTAACTTGTACAGTGTGCATCTGTTAAAATTTCACAAGTTTGTGCATGCATGCATGCATGCAAACAACAGCCATATTTGCACAAGACAGGCCCGGCACCAACCAAGACCTCCGCTCTCTTCTTTATCATTTTCTGATGATTCCTCCTCATCACGCGCCTGCCAGCCAGCCAGCCAGCCAGCGTGAGTCTGGGTCTGGACAGCAATTGTGCAGCTTCCTCTCCATTGAAAACAGGGACTCAGGGCACAGACATCCGCACCCGCACCGGCACCGGGACCCTGCCTTGGTTCCGCCTCACGGGTCACAAGCTCGGAATTGACTGAATCTCACCTCGCCTTGTTTCTGAGTATGTACAGCAATACTCGGGAATAAGGCACGCACAGGCTGCAGCACCACCACTCGTAGGGCACCCACAATTAAACCTCGACAATCTGAGTTTCTGGGCTTTTTCAACATTTTACGAGGTTCCCTTTCCCCCCCCATTTTTCTTTGATTCCTCCGAGGCCACTCTTTCTTCCCGAGTCTCTGGGTCATTTGTCCACTTGAACCAGACCAAACAAAGGTGCCAAGACACGCTCGACTCAGACCCATGCCAACTCGTAGTGACCACAATCGGAACGACCTCCCGTCTTCAGCTTTTCTCCACATATGTACCCAGCCATATGCAGGCACAGCGCGCCAGCAGCAGCAGCATTGGCGCATCAAGGCCCGGCTATAAGTCGGCTTGCGTGGCCATCCCATCCTGCTGTCCCCTTGCCTGCAGCAACGCTTCCGGGATGTGCCGATCTGGAAGGAGAGGTGGAGAGGGAGGAGGGAGCGCGAATGAGCCCATAGCTCCCTATCTGACGAGAAACGCATCCCTAGGGCAACTATTAAGGGTGGTTTATGCAGCTCGCACAGGGCAAATTAAATGCGAGCTTTAGGGCCCCACCCACACTTCCACAACCCATCCAATTTTGACAGTCGCATGCATGCATTCCTTGCGAACAAAGAGGATCTCAGCCATATGTACTGTACTGTATCTCTGCTTCCCGTGTCCTTCACCCTTGGGCGATGGAGTCTGTCTCGCTCAGAACCAGGCATGGCTCGCAGATGCGTGCAAACGGGACATCCCTGCTGCTCCCGCCTCTGACCGGAAGCGCCAACCCACCTCGCATAGCACTTGTTCCGTGTCCCGCCCATCCTCGCTGTTGGCTGTCCATCCGGATCGCGGAGCGCTTTCTCCTCGCGCCATGAGGGTCGAGTTCATATGATCACTGGTCCACAGCGCATTTCCCACACGCTTCGGACAAAGGGGTTGGGGGGTTGCCAGAAAGCTTGCAGATTGCTGTCACGTGATGGCTTATCATGGTGCTAAAATAGGCCAGAGTCCAGAAAGGTCTGGACTTTCGCTCTACATAGACGGAGAGCAAATGCGAGCGGACACCAAGTGGGGACGTTCCTGGCCCAAGTCCACCAAGCGAGCTTCTCAGCATCGCCTCGGATATATCCCTGCCTTCTCTTTGCCCGGCGAAAAGTTGCGTGCTAGCCAAAACTCGGGAGGTCAAGTGGACGGACGCGTCGGCTCAGGGTTGCCGAAAGACGTGAGGCATCTTCTTCCGAGGCAGCTCAATGACGGTAGGGTGAGATCCCATAAGATCGATCTGTCGAATCCAGCTTCACACACACACACATGATGGCAACAAGCATGCGCACGCATGTCAACGCAGAAGGACGATAGAATCGAGTAAAACGTCGATAGCATTGACCAACGGAAGGAGTAAAAGAATGTACCACCCCTTCAAAGCGGCGTCCACCAATTTTGCTTCAGAAGAAGCATGAAGGGGCCGTTCTGCGAGGTGAAAAGAGTCCCGGATCCTCGCGCTCCCCAAGAAAGGGAGTGGAAGAAGAAGGTTGCCCATCCGCTCCACCACCCCTCTTGGCAGCGCAGGTTGTCCGGGCCCATGGTGATCTGTCCAGCCAGTTTAGGTATAATCGAGTGGGAGAAAGCCCGACCACGCCAGATAATGCTGGAGATATGCTGCGAGACGGAGGAAGAGGGATTGCGCAGAAGAGGGGAAGAAAGACAGAGGGCGGAACGAAGAGGAAAGTCAGTCTGAGGGCAGAGAAGGTCAGCCGCTGCCTCGAGAGCGCAAAGCCTCCATCAAGCACCGAGACGCGTCGTTCCGCTCTTCCTCCTGCGAGACTACAAACGTAGCACGCTCACCACACTAGGCCATCTGGAGCAATCAGACCCAGAGCACTTCGGATCTCGTTACTCTGCCAAAGCCCAGCCGTGCGTCGGTGTGGCTCACCATTCGTTCAGATGAAAACTTCTCCTGGAACGAAGGAAGGAAGTTTGGGAGAAACTCTCCGAGTGATTCGGCCGAAAAGTTTCTGGACCCACAAATCCAAAATTTTTGGGAGCAGCCAGCCTCGATCTGCAGCAGGGTGTCCACCAGTCACAGAGCAGCACGACACAAGTATCACACAATGGGGTGAGCAGACTTCGCTCTGAAGCTGGCTGGGCATGGCATAGCATGATATGTTGTGGCAGGTGCTGATTCTTCTTCCTCTCTTTTGCCGTTCCTCAGACGAGTCAGACATAAACGGACCCATCACGCTCGGCGAGGTATGTCACAAGTTGCGTCGTCCCTGATTCTCGTTCGGCGGGCGAGAAGGGATGAATCCAGAATCACCAAGCTGACACTCTTTCTTTCTTTCCTTCCTTCCTTGTGACCCTTCTGCGACTCTCGTCCTTACATTCGCGATGGGGATAAAGACGTCTCCCGAGGCGCTCGCACCCGTGCCCGCACACTCGACCAAGATCAGATCCACGCCAACCTCTCCGACCCTTTAAAACGAGCCGAACTCGAGAACCCCTCCGAGCTCGACCCCACCAAGGCCGGACTGGGTCAGTTCTACTGTATCCCCTGTGACCGACACATGCCCAGCGCAGCCCATCTGGACACCCATCAGCGGAGCAAGTTACATAAGCGCAAGCTCAAGAAGGTCACCGAGGAGGTTCCTTTCACCCCCGAGGAGGCAGAGAGAGCAGCGGGGATCGGAGTCGATAACCGGCAGAGAAATTCGTCGGCCATGGACGTCTGAATGCCTCCCAGGTTCCCTGGCCTTCACTTCATCGTTTCCTCCTCTCCTTTCTTTCGACTCGCGTTTACGTTTCCCCTTGTACCCTCGTCTGATATCTCCGGCCACACCTTGTACACTTCTCAAAATGCAGCCTCGCCTCTTCACAATTCTCGCCCGTCATTTCCTGTTCATACGGCCCGCGCCACTCAAGCTGACCCAGGTGAGGGAAGCATGTTACGGATGAAGGGGGAGGGCGGCTCGCCACACAGTCGGTTATGTTGTGGATAGAACGAGGACATGAGGATGAAAGGAGCATCTCTTCCTCCAAAGGTAGTATTGACTCCGAAAAGAAAAGGGCACACAGTCTATTACCCCTGCTCATGAAGCAGCAGCAGCTGGCTCGACACCAGTCAGCAGCAGTTGGACCTCCTTGGCTCCCACCTCGTCCTCGCCGCCAAACGTGTACCGCACCTCGCTCGGCCGAAGACCGTTGAACGAGCTGGCGGCACAGAGCGTATAGCCACCCATGTCGCTGTACACCAGCCAATCGCCGACCTCGAGGCCCTGAGGGAGGTAGGCCAGCTCCTTGACGCAGTCGATCGAGTCGCAGGTTGGGCCCCAGACCGAGCAAGGCTGCAACTCCAAAGGATCAGCAGCAGCACCGGCATCGTCGCCCTTGTCGGGGGGAGGCGGCAAGGGACAGGGAAGAGCCGAGGGGACGCCCGGAGCCGGCAAGCTCTCGTCGTACACAAATTGGCGCTGCAGAGTCAAGACTCGCGGGTGTACGACGGCGTGGTCGAAGAGGATGCAGTTGAAGCTCGCATACACTCCGTCGTTTTGGTAGTACATGACCTTGGGCTTGTCGTCCGTCTTCGCCTCCGCCTCCGCCTCTGCACCTGCACCTGGTCCTTCACCTCCCATCGGAGCATCCTCCACCTGCTCATCCGTCTCCTGCTCCATTCCTTCCTCCTCTTCCTCCTCCTCTGCTGATCGGCGTCCATCTCGTCGGGCAATTATGTTGGTTGCCAACACGAATGCTCGCTGGACATAGTACCGACCCGGCTCCGCAATGATGTTGAGGGGACGCCGTCTGGCCGCATTGGACGGCCCAAACTCAGAGTCGGGGAACTGCTCATCAATCGCCTCCCCTAGCACACCGGCGATCTGGTCAAAGTTGTCGTGCGCATAACCGCCACCGACGTCGAGCAGACTGAACTCGTAGCCAGCCTCGGCACCCATGTCAAAGGCCCGTCGTGCGCGCGAGATGGCATCGGCGAAAGCTCCGGCGTCGTAGCAGCCGGAACCGACGTGGAAAGACACACCGACGACATCGAGGTCCAAGGCGCGCGCCTTGGCGAGCAGGCGAGGCACCGAGTCTAGGGGAGCACCAAATTTAAGGCCGAGCTGGCACACACTCTTGCTGTCGTCGGTCAGGATGCGAACGACGAGCTTGCAGTCCGGGTGAAAGCGCTTCATCTTGGTCAGCTCGTCGGTGTTGTCAAAGGTGGTGAGGGACACCTGCTGCAGGCGTGCCTGTCGCACAAAGCTGGCAGCCTTGCAAGGGTTGGCATAGATGATCCTCGTGGGCGAGACGCCGAGATCAAGGACAGACTGAATCTCTCCGTTGGAGGCGCAATCAAATCCACATCCCAGTGCAGAGAGCAGTCGCAGCACATAAGGGTCTGGGTTGCACTTCACAGCTGCAAAGAGCATTTAATGAATGCACAAGGTCAGACTCGCGTACGTCAAGCTGTGCCCGGAATACAGCTGGAAGGCTTACCGTAGAAGGGGGTGACTCGGGGGAGTGCCTTGACCCAGCGGATGTGTTGGCGGTACACTTCGGACAGGTTGGCGATGAAGAATGCGTTCTCGCCATTGACCTCACAGAGGTCGACATCGATGTTGTCCAGTACCTTGCGCAGCTGAGAGGTGACGCTGCCGGTAAAGATGGGGCTGTGTCCGTCAGCTAGGTAGACAGCACCATCTTCCTCCTCCAGCTTCGAGGATGGAAACACCGCTGCTGTTGCGGCGCCAGCGACACCTCTGGCCAGATCTTCGCTGGGAGTGTTGGCTCCAGAAAGACCGAGAAAGGTGGGAGGGAAGCCGGTGACAGCCGTCTTGCTGCTGTCGGTGCTGGCATTGGAGCTCTGGCTGAGATGGTGTGCTGAGATGTGTGGGCGTTCATGCTGATGTTTGGGCAGCATGGGAGCAGGGCCCGTAAGCGCCGTCTTTTCGGCGGATTCCAGCTGGCTCGATCCACGGAATGCGGATGCTGACTGTGGGTTGTTGTTGAGGTTCTTGCTGGAGAACAATAATTCATCATTTCGACTGCTTGGTATGGGCGACGGCGGTGCTGTCGGGGGCAGATGTATGGTGAGTTGCGGGTTCTCCATCAATTTGCTGGCGCGGTTCGCTTGGTGTCCGGCAGGGACGAGGGACAGCTGAAGCGCGTGTGTGGGAAAGAGAGTGAGCATGTTGGGCGGCGATGGGTCGTCAGATGAGCGGGGGCGAGATGAAAGAACAGGCAGACAGGAGGGGACGAAGGAGGAAGGAGCAGAAAGGTAAGGAAGACGGGGCGATGGTTGAAGGGGTGTGTGAGAGAGAGGCAGCGATCGTATAAAAGGCACCGTGTTCAGCGAAACGCGATTCCTGATGCATTCCAGATCCAGGAAGGGCTTACCTTCAGAGATCGTAGGGTTGTCCACTTGGACCCATCGACTGCCTGCTTTAGCAGAGTAGTAGTGTTTCTAAGTGTTGGGATCTAACGAATCCACTTGTTGTCCCTCTGTGTAATCCTGATGGAGGGGCCGGGCGTGACGTTCGCTATTCAGAGAGGCGTAGATTGGATGGTGTGCTGTGGGTTGGCGGCACAGTTGGGAAGGGGGAAAGGGACGTTCGAGGTTGAGGGTGAGGGTCCCGGGAATGAATGAATGGGGTGGATGTGGGAAGGTCAGTGCTGGTTGCCATTTTTTTTCGCCCCTCATGCTCGCTGCGAATCGGCATTTTCCCCACGCGGTGATCTGATCTCATCAGGCAGGCAGGGAAGGACAACCAAAGGCAAGCTGGCTGGCTCAGGGTCTGACCTTCCAACGACACACACACACGCACTTCCCAAAGCCTCATCAGAAAGCGATGCAGGCACCAGGGCCCTCGGTCTCCTGCTCCGCGTTTCTTGCTTTGACGACTTGATGTGATCTACATTGAGCCCAATTAGCCCGTTCCTTCCTGGCAGGGAATTGACCCTGTTCCCTCACCCCCTGCCCCAGATCAACCCCTCCTCCCACCACACCACGACGCTCCAGCAAAGTACTGACCGAACATCGCTGCGGCCTCACTTGCGGCACTTTCCACATCATACACCCTCTCAGTCGAGGTCTAATTGCTTCATCGTCTCCTTTGCAGCTGGCACTAAAAAGTCCCACGATGTGGGGGCCGGGTTGAGCACTGACCAGCAAAAGCTACAGGTCTCAGGAAGATCAGGTATTTGATTCAGCATGCTCTGTCAACGAGGGTAAGGGCAACCAGGCAAGCTGCCGCGATGCCGAGACCTCATTTGAGTCCGTTGTTCGGGTCGGCGGTGGAGGAAAAGGGCGAATGTTGCTTGAGAGATGATTAGTGCGGACCGAAATCTGTCTGCTGGTATATGTTGAGGAGGATATCGTGGTCATTTAGTTTTGTCCTGGGCGGCTTGATCGTCTAAGGAGCAAGGGTGCAGTAGGAAGTCGCAACGCTGAATCTCTGATCCGTTTGAGGCTGTGCTGGTGTCGTGGGGTAGGGCTTGAACGGCTGGCGCTGAGAGATGTGATCATGCCTCCTCAAGATTTGAAGGAAAATGCCGTTTGCAAGCGCGACCTCTCCTCATCCGTCAACGTCGAGGTCACGGACTCAGACAGAGGCGGGCTTACGCTCTGAAGATTGCGAAGGAAGGCTGCCAGGTGACTCTTCATGTCCATGTGGTACACCGGGTCCGTCTTCAGATCGCTATCCTCAGTACCAAGCAGGAGGTCGTCCCCGTCGAGACCTTCGATTCCGCCAGCCCCAAGAACATCTACGAGCCGGCACATGTTAGTTCCCACACTTGGGCCCTCAGAGTCAATCTATAGCACTCTCACCTGACAAGTAGCTCATGCCCTTGCTGTCAAGATCGGGCTCGTCTTCATCGTCCCAATCGCCATCCTTTGAGAAAGAAAGATGGTGAAGAAGCAATCAGGTTCGACGGTCAATAGACGTTCTCACACACCAATCGTACTCACCTCATCGTCCGTGTCTGGTGTCTTTGCGCGCTCTCCTGTTCCTAGGCCCAGTCCGGCGGCGATACCGCCAGGCGGTCCTCGCGTGGCTCGAGCAAACTCATTGACGACAATCTTCAATAGTTTGGCCGAAATCGGGATCTGAGTGAATTTGTGGGGCACTGTACATGCATTGTTGAACTTCTTGTAAGCACTTCTGCGGAGTAACTGGACGCGGCGAACCAATCACACTTACTGGTCTTGGCGCGAGAGCGAGTTCGGATGACTGTCATACGTGCGGCAAAGAAGAGCGTTGAGGCACGTAGATTCCGAATTTCTCCTAAACAAATCTTGTGCCACTCACCATTGGTGGTATCAGGCAATTGGTCGCCCTTGACCAATACTTGGTCCAAGATTGGGCGGCGGGACTCCAGCAGCCGGGCAAGCGCTAGGGTACTGATGCGTTGCGCCCAGAATCCTTGGAACGTCTCACAGTCCTCAACCCACTTCGTCGTCAAGGCTTCCAGCCCAGACAAAGAGCGCTGCTCAGAGCCTGTCGACGTGGGCACTGTGACCTGAACGCTCGTCGACTCCAGAAGCTCGAGGACGACCGCCGCTTGTTCTTGCATTAGGTAGGCGAACGGAAGAATCAACGATTGACTGAAAGATGCAGTCTGTGCATCGACAAGGCGCCGTACGAGTGCCTGCAAGAGGTCGGGCAGAGCAGGCACAACTGCGTTACCAGCCTTTCGCAACAGAGCAATGAGCAAGTCACCGACCGCAAGACCACCAGCCTCTGCCTCTGCGGGCGACAGCACTCTTGCTACTACCGAAAGGATCGCATTTATGGCGTTGGTGTTGCCATCAGGGCTGGTCCACGCTAAGACTTGCTCGGGAACCTTGCCGACCAAAAGAGTCAAGCTCCTGATGCCATACTACGGGGGTCAGAAAATGGTGCTCGGTCAGCGAAATCGCTGTCCCTTTTGGTATGAAGTTCACGGCAACTTACCTGCATGATGTCTCGATCTTCAGTCCGACGGAGGACCTCCAGCAGATGAGGCAAAATGATATTCACGGCACCCATTTCAGCCAGGACGGCTCCTTCGCTGCCGCCAAGGACGGAGCTGGTGAGCTCAACAGCGCTTTGACGCAAGGGGGCATTCTCTTCATCCGAGTCTGGAGTACTGGTCATGCTCGTCGCTAATTGGGGCAAGGTGTGCGACCCGACAGCAAGCGCCACCCCTGGAGCTCGAGAGCTAGCCAACGTTTCTAGGAGATCAGAGACGACGCTGGTGAGGACCGGATCTGGAGAAATGTGAAGCATGCAGTGTGAGATACACAGGATAGATCTACGATTTTCTGGCCTCGACGACGAACCTCTAGCGTTGCCAGCCCATACGTTCAGCGCCACTTGCACAATCGCCGCGTAGGTCTCCGTTGGAACGATCGCCACTTGGGCCGCTGTCGTCGAGGCAGACTCTGCGACCACAGCTTGGACAGTCTCGAGCAGCAGCACGAGGATGTCTTCTTGTGCAGACGACAGCAAAGGACCCAAACGAGAGATGATGCGCGAAGCAAAAGGCCGTAGAACCTCGGTGGCCAGATGGCGGTGGAAGCTGATGGACACGATTGTAACGATGTCAGCTCACACAAGCTGAACTTTTGTGACAGGCATGAACGACACTCACTTCTTGATGCAGCGGACCGCACTGACGGTGACTATCTCTCCTGCATTCTCTCCATCGTGACCAGCCGCTGGATGAGGGCTTTCGATGGTCTGCACTGCTTGCTCCAGGAACTCGGTAGCAAGATGAGGGGGCAGCACAGAGGCATACTGAGACGAGAACACAAATGCTCGACCACGCAAGAATGGTGGAGCTGCAGAATCGCAAGTCCAAAATTGATAAGCGGAGTGTTTCCTTTGGTGATGATAAGCCACTGACCTTGTGCGTTGATATTCGGCATCACCACCTCTTGGAAGGTTTGCTCCAAGTTTAAGGCCTTTGTTCCACCTTCTAGCTCCAGTGTCTCCTCGACCAGCTCAGCGACGCTGCCTAAACACGCCAACGCCGCTTCCTCCTCCTTCCACCAGACATTCAAGCCCTGTGCCTTCTTGGCACGTCCTTGGTTGCATGCTTGAGCGATCACTTCGCCAACCGCGTTAAGGGTAAGCTCCGGGGAGCTTGAAAGGATCTCGTAAAGCTGCTCTATGGCGACAATGCGAAGAAGACTTGATGCTGTCGAATCAGGTCCTATGTACGCTTCATCCTCGTCCGCGGCCACGAAAGCATTGATGTCTTCGGCCCAGGTCTCCTCGTCCGCAAGTGTGACGCGTGCATAAGCGAATAGCTGGGTGAGCAGTGCCTTGAAGTGAGGCGTCACAGTCGAAGGCGAGCTCGTGTCGAAGAAAGGATTGGTCGCAGGAGATTGGGATTGTGCTTTGGCTCTCTTCTTCGATGATTCAGCCTCGCGAAGACGTACGCACTCCCCAAGAAGCTCAAATGCCGAGGCGGCAACTCCAGAGATGTTGACAAAGATGTCTTGCTCCCCGTCTGGCGCGCTTGGGAATCCAGTGTCCGCGTATTGAGGCAGAGGGGCAAGCTCGATGTTCTCGAAGAAGGGCAAAGCGCGGTCGAGAGCACCTAGAGTAGCTTCCACGACACCGGCAAGGTGTGGCCGGAAGTAGCTTCGGAAGTATGCGGCATGTTTGAGTGTTTTGTACGCCTCGTTGCGAAGAGCCAGTGCTTCCCAGCCGGTGCTGGGCTCGAGCTGGCTCGTAATATCAGCAGATATCAGGCCTGTGAGAGCTTGGAGCCAGCGGGGAAGCAGGTTGTCGGTAGCGCTCTTGACGATGTCCGGATACGTGTCCTTGAGCATATGTAAGGTCGTGAGCAGCTGTCGAAAGATGAGCAGAGTGCGAGCGCGCAAAAAAGCAGAGTACTGAGCAGCAGACAAGTGCTCTATTTCTGTCAGTCCTCTAGATAGATCGAAATCTTGATGGAGAGAAGCTCACCTGCTCATTTGCCAAAATGCGCTCCATCAGTGGCAGTAGGTCTTGACCAATACCGACTATTTGTTGCTCGTCCAGCTCGTCGCGCACAAACTCTGTCAGGAAGGAAAGCGCGCCGTGAACCGTGTCTGGCGATGACTCCGACTGCAGCATTTGGCCAAGAGCGGGGAGCAGCTCCGGAAACTGATCTGGGAAGTCGGACGAGGCGATGGCTGCTAGAGTGTAAGATGCCGCGAGCCGTGCTGACTTCGTTGATGAAGAAGCCAGCGCATGCAGCAGATTGGTCCGCACCGTGAGCTTGGCGGCCTCCGGCAATGCCTCAGGCTCGCCATTGGGGCCGCTTGGATATCCTGTGAAATTCTCAAACAGGGGGCTCCATTTAGACTTGACAAGTTGTCGCAGAGATAGGGCGGCTGCTTGGCGAAGCGCTGTTTCAGACGGTTCAATCGGAGAGGGCGAGGTGGGAAGGATTAGGACAGACAAAGCAGGACCGGCCTCGATGCTTTGCGCATGTAGCTCAGCGAGTCTAGCTTCGGCACCGCGTCGCGTCGCGGTGTCCGCCGAGAGCGTGCCAGCCAGTACCTGAACGAGCTCCGCTTGGAGAGCGGAAAGGTCAGACATGGTGATAATCAGCGATTCAGACTCGATATGAAGACGATGTCGCGCTTAGACAGATGGACTTCCGTACGTCCGCGGAGGCTCCAGCTGCTCGAGTGTGAGTTCGTGACGGGTCATTCAGGTCTTCCCAAATTTGGTGTTGGAGTGTTGGTCTCATTTCTCTCGTGCGAGACAGCGAATGATCATAACAGCAGCATGATCATCAGAATCCATCTCAACATGCGCGAGTCACACTTGGGACGGAGGTTGAAGATACAAGAATGCGCCATGGAGGGACGTGTGGATTGCTTGGGAGCAGTGGTAGCCATGAGATAAGCTGCGTGAGAATGCATGGGGAGAGGACGATTGTAGAGAATGCAGAGAGTTTGAGGTGTATGCGCCCGCTGCCGACGTCGAGGAAGGGTGATGTGCACCCTGAATCGCTCCTCAGCATCGCTGTTGCGGTCGCACGATCATGTAAGCCTCCTCCTCGCATTCACTTCCGTGCCTTCTTAACTTTGCCGACTTCTTGCACGTTCAGACCTAGAAACAGGGGAGTGTCAAATAAAAGATCAGTCATTGGCCGAACGCTTGTCCGCAAATGCGATCACGTACCCGGTGGTAGGGACTGCTTCAGCTTCTCTGCCTTCTCTGGGTCATCTACGACGAGTGTGTAGAGGTATCGGGACGCCCTGATCTTGAACTTGGTCTGGTTCGACCCTGGTCGGACAGCCTTCTTGATGCGAATCGCTGTGAGGATCAGTGGATGGCGGCGCAGACGAAAGAGTAGCGCAAGGGCAGACAGTTCAGCAAGGTCTACACAGGGATGATTGCGCGCAACGGGAATCATAAATGCTCACCCCGAGCATCCTTTCTCCTGGCAATGGAGAGGAACTGCTTGATGTCATCGATCCGCTGGGGCTGCAAGAAAGGAGAGCCGCGGCCGGCGGTCAGTTGAGGTTATTTGGCATGAAGGCAAGGCGCGCTGTAAAGCTCACCATGTTGATAGACCTGTGGGAAGAAAAGGGAGCAAAGGAGGTGGACTTGCTGGGAGAAGAAGCTCGAAGGCGTCGTTCTTGAGAATTGCTTGTGGTCGTATGGGCGAGATTTGGTATGAAGTTGGTGTCTTTGGCTTGAGGGAGCAGTGATGCGAATCGCCGAAGCTGGCCACAGCGCTTTCAAACACGTGGGGAGAAGTCAAAGTCCCACCATGGCGTCCAAAAAAGCGCCACACACTGCAATTGCCCCGATTCCTTCGAATGAAAATTCCCACGCTGGAATTTCGCATCAGTCGGTCTCGGCCGACAGAAGCTCACGACGGGAGCACAGCAGGAAGATTGACTGCCAGCATTAACCACCAGCAGTATCGTCAAGGCCTCGCATCCCGACCAACTCTCAAGACATACACAATGGCCCCCAAGGTTCGCGCTGCCGCTCAAGAAGTCTCTCTCGGCCCCCAGGTCGGTGAGGGCGAGCTCGTCTTCGGCGTTGCTCAGTGAGTAGAATTTGTGTATGCGTGCGTGAAGCTGCTTCGAGACTTACGCGTTCTCTACGCTTTGCGTTGGTCTTCCGCTCCGCAGCAGTATGTATTTCGCCATGAGCTCCGGACTCGTCTGACTTGCAGATTGCTGATATTACTTTGCCCATTTCGTATCGTCGACCCTGTTGTTGATATCAGTCGTGAGTAGCAGCTGCTCCTGACCTGAACAAGCCACCCACGGAGTCAAGTCCTGACCTTGTTGCATGTCCACTTCTTCAGTTCGCCTCGTTCAACGACACTTTCGTGCACGTCACTGATCTGACTGGTCGGGAAACCATCAGCCGTGTCACCGGTGGTATGAAGGTCAAGGCCGACCGTGACGAGTCTTCTCCTTACGCTGCCATGCTTGCCGCTCAGGACTGCGCTGTCCGATGCAAGGAGGTTGGCATCAACGCACTTCACATCAAGCTCCGTGCTACTGGTGGTACTGGTACCAAGACTCCCGGTCCTGGTGCTCAGAGTGCTCTCCGCGCTCTCGCCCGTGCTGGCATGCGCATTGGCCGAATCGGTGAGGTTATGATGAAGGCCAATTGACACATGTAACTACTGCTGACCCTGTATGTCTATTCCGCCTCTTTCTTACAGAGGACGTCACTCCCGTTCCCAGCGACAGCACCCGCAGAAAGGGTGGTCGTCGTGGTCGTCGTCTGTGAACGGTGTATTCTGTTTGCAGTCTCATTCCCCAAGCCCATCTATACACATTCTCACCCAGTGGCCGAGACGGCCAGGATTCTGTTCCTGCCCCTCTCCTTTCCTTGCGCAATGAACGCATACCTGCCCAGGTGCTTTTGTTTCTACCACCTCCAGCGCGCAGATCCACAGAAAGTGTGGTTAGATTGCAAGAAGAGTTATGCCAGCTTCTCTCAACTAGCACTTGCGGTTGATGCCCCGTCTTTGCTCTTCCTCGCTGTGTGATATGCACGAACGAGGGGTTTAGCTTCCTAATCTGCTAAGGATTGACTTTGCGTTGCTCACCGATACTCCATCCTGGAAATCGAGGAATGTGCTCGTTTCCGTCAGCACTTCAGACCAAGTACAACAACATTTCCGCAGCACTCACATTAGTTGCACAGCGCAGAATAGGATGCCGCAGCTGATGGTCAAAAATTCGAATCCTGCAGCGGTCCCAGGGATGTGCAACGTTGTCGATTTTGGGCGCTAGAAACGTCTGCCCGGATACGATCGCCACTCACCTTCGAACGAACCTGTCAGCTGTTGTACCATATACTTCATGCCGTCCAACCCGATGGCAAAGCCCACAAGATTGGCGCCCATCATCAGCAGGATGTTAAAGACGCCGCCAACACCGCAGACGGCGCGATACCACGGTTCATCGCCGTACTGCAGATGGAACCCCCATCAGACCAAATTGTCTTAAAAAAAATCTGCGTAAGGAGCTTTACTCACTTTCTTTGCTGGGACTAGCCACCTCGCTGTCAGCTCCGGAACTATAAACAGGGTGACGAGCCAGCCCCATGCGAGAAGCTTCAGGCTCAGATCATGCCAGAGAGCGACAAAAGTGAAGACGAGCAGTGTGGCCGGAACCGCCTGGGATGCACCGCCGACTGGGATGTAGATGTATCTGAGAAGGAGAGTAATCTTAGTCAGAGAGCCGTCTTTGCCTCGTGTTGAATCGAATTGGCCACCTACCGCACAATCCACAGGTTGTAGCTGCGATGCCAGCTCCGCCAGAAGCCCAGGGTCGAGTAATTGTTTGCAACGCAGCGAATCATATTCTCTGGTGGGTCCAACCCGTCCAACAACGCCCAAAGCCGGAAGAAGCGCCATGGGATCAGGAGCTAGACAAGGAGAAGAGATTCAGATACAGAGCCTGTTCAAACTTTTCCCAAGTAATGATAGCAGTCCTCATGGTGCGTACCTTCAGCCAGACAATGACCAGATTCCAGAACCCGACCATGGCCAGCTCCGACAAGCTGAACCCGCGCCAGGCTTTGGCATCCTTGATCGCATTCACCCACATGAAGTGCAGCACCAGCTCCATGGTCAGGTAGCTGAACACCCACCGGAGAGCGTAGGACATGATCAGGCGCGGTGTGATCCCTAGCGGCTGTCGGAGCTGTGAGAGCAGCAGATTTCAGTGGGCGATTCGTCGCTCTATTGTCATAACCCAGACTCACTTGCGATGCGAAGTCGTTGAAGGTGATTATTGGCCCGGCAATGAAAAGCGGCGGATAGGCGATGTACACAAAGTAGAGCAAGAACGAGCTGTACTCTGACGTGCTGGCGTTCGTCTTCGCCCTGTCTTTCGATTGCTGGCCAGACTCGGTCGCCTCGGTCCTTTGTCTGCTAGGCCCGTTGCCTGATTGCTGTGCCCAGTGGCAATCCAGAGCAAAAGAGACCAGGCGGAGCATCGTGATGTTGTAGTTGATGTGCCAACGCGGCAGTAAGCCAGTGTAGTCACCCTGCAGACACCCCAGGTTCAGAAGAGATTGAACATGACAATTTTCGAGCACATTGCACTCACCAACCAAGCAAGGGCTGGCCCAAACAGCTTCCACTGCAGACCTTCTGTCCAGTGGGCAAGGAACAGCGCGGCAATATTGAAAGCCCAGATCGACGGAACGACAAGTCTCGCATCAAGGAGCCCACCGCACCGGTGTGCGAGGGCGAAGTTGATGGCGGCGAAGGCGAGGATCTTGAGGGCATTTGTGCCGTGCAAAGCAATCAGAAACACTGCAGAGAACAAGGTCAAGAACAGCAGGCGATTCGGTGGAGCCTGTCGAGTCGTTCCCGGAAGCAGAATTGACAGATGAAGGGCTGGGAGTAGCGAGAGTAACCGGCCCAAGATCGTGTAAGCGCCAGCGACCACCAGCAAGGTCCCAACAAAGTTTCTGAACGTCCGATATTGATGATCGCTGTTGTCCTGTGCAACACGCGAGGCTACCTCAGTCAAGTGTTTCATCTACCAGCACCGCATCAGGAACATACTCGTAACCTCTCCAGGATCCAGCCCGGTTGCAGCAGGTGTCTGTATTGCGGAAAATTCGGATGGGACTCTGGAAATTATTGGATGGAAGGTCAGGTGTATTTCCATTCGCGAAACCTTCGCATTGAGCTCTGACGCACCGTCACTGATGGAGATGGGAATCCAGATCATGTATAGCACTGCCGCTATCACTACCACGTAGTAGAACCGGAATTCCAACGTGTTCCATCGAGGCAATTGACGTTTCGTTCCTGCCCGTCTGACCGCCGCGCGAGGAGGAGAAGGCATCGCGCCGGACACCTCATGCTCATTGATCGTTAGCGATGTCAGACCACGAGACATCGGACCTTCAACTACCTCAGCGTGGTGCAATGGGATCAGCATCTCATGGTGGGTGAAGGAAAGAGGAGAGAAGAAAGGACCGGACAAGGAAAGGTCGTTGGGAAAGAAAAAACAAAAAGAAAGGTCGTGCTGGGAGTCGAACCCAGGTCGGCGGAACGTCTGCTCGTCACGATCAGAATCCGCAGTGATAACCACTACACTACACAACCTTTGGAATTTGAATTCTGTGGCTGTACCCTGCAAAATTGTATATAAAGTCTCAAAGCTTTTTTTGGACCTCCAGATTCTCTGCCTGCCAGAATTCAGGGTCATCTTTGCGCCAACTGACACCCATCATCGCCTCAATCAGTCAGAGAATCCATTCGTCAATGTCCCCTGCACTCTGATCCGCCCGCTCGGCGCCAGGCAGCGAGGAAGGGTAGAAATTTGTGGGCGATGTGTGCAATACCATGCCCGATCTATTTTGCACGTGACCTGTTGGGTCTCCATTCTTCTTAACCCGGCACCGCCAAAAATTCTTGAGGTAGACCTTCCAAACCCGAACTCGTCGCGGATCACCTCTGGGAACAACGCTACCGAGTTAACACCTACGTACACCAGCGCAACACCATGAACAGAGGCGGATTTGGAGGTCGAGGAGGTGGCGGAGGTGGCTTTCGTGGTGGTCGTGGTGGTGGAGGTCGAGGCGGTGGACGGGGCGGCTTCGGAGGTGGAGCCAGCTACGGACCGCCAGAGACTGTGCAAGAGATCGGCACATTCGTTCACGCTGTTGAAGGGGAGATGCTCTGCCACAGCACTGATCCCAAGCACGTACCATACTTCAATGCACCCATCTAGTGAGCCTCCACAACACAGCAGCGGCGCCTGACGCAGTCAGTGCATTATTGACCTTTGTTCTTGCACTTCCCTCAGTCTGCAAAATAAGTCTGCGATCGGCAAAGTGGACGAAATCCTAGGACCTATCAATGCCGTATCCTTCACCATCAAGATGGACTCTGGTATCGTCGCGACATCCTTCAAACCCGAAGACAAAGTCTACATTGGCGGCGACAGATTGCTACCCATCGAGCGATTCTTACCAAAACCCAAAGTGGTTGGACCAAAACGTGAGTTCGAGGCGGCAGTATTCTGACCGAGCTTCTGGGAAGCTGACTTTCTGATCATCAAATGCAGCACCGAAGAAGAAGGGAGGATCACGCGGCGGAGCAAGAGGCGGCGCCAGAGGGGGCCGAGGAGCTCCACGGGGACGAGGTGGACCAGGCAGAGGAGCCCCAAGAGGCGCCGGCGGCTTCCGCGGCGGTGGACGGGGAGGCTTTGGTCCCAGTGGTGGACGAGGAGGTTTCCGCGGTGGTGCCGGTGGTGGAAGAGGAGGAGGCTTCGGGGGAGCTCCTCGTGGACGCGGTGGTGGATTCAGGGGGAGAGGCGGATACTGAACTGCCCTCCTCACGTCTCTACAACCTTTCGACCGCTGATTCCTCTTTCTTCCTCTCGCGCCTGTTCTCCTTTCTCTATACTTGCTGTACAATTCCATCGTTGCGTGTTCGTCTTGCTGTCCTGGACAGGACCATGGTTGAGATAAGAGGTGCAGACATATCTGGGCGGGCGTTGTGCTTCTTCATCCAAACCAAGCATGCTCGCTGCTTCCTTTCGACCACGACGACCTCCCAATTCCTCAAAATCAACTCGTCTGAAGAAGTGCAAGCATAGCAAGCATGTCCGGATACACGCTCGGCATCGTCGCCTGTGGGACCATGGGGCAGGCCATCCTGTCTGGTGTCATCGAGGCCCAACACGAGGCTCTCAAGCAGGCGGAAGCTGCCGCGATGCAACGGGAGGCCCGCAGTCGAACTGCAAGCGGCAGAGTCTCGCCGACTGCCTCGCCGTCGCGCGGGAATGTGCTCAGTCACCCCACCGTTACGGCCCTTCAAGCGGAAGAAGCCTCGTCATCATCGGGAGCTGCTCCGGTCCCGACCTCTCCAGTCGCGGTGGGCGGTCTATCCGCTTCTCAAATCGGAGATGACGACGAGAACGAAAACGGACTGTCTGTCTTGCCCTCGCGCTACCTCTGTACCGTCTCCCGTGCTGAATCGGTCAAGAAGCTTCGGAATGGACTCAAACCTGTGTCCTCTCTGCTACCTGATCCGGCGACTCAGTTGACGTTGTTGGGAGGAAAAGGCTCCAACCTTCGGGCGGCTCGGGAAGCAGATGTCGTTTTGCTCTGCTGCAAGCCCCACATGGCCAAGGACATCTTGGCAGAAGAGGGCATGCGGGAAGCCCTCAAGGGCAAGCTCGTCGTGTCCATATGCGCTGGTCTGAGAATAGCGCAAATCGAGGAGTGGGTTGATGTCCAAGCAGGTACCAAGGTCGTCCGAGCGATGCCCAACACACCCAGTAAAGTGAGTCGGCTCCTCCTTCCTAATCTCTCTCCTATACTCCCTCTCCTTGATCTGACATTGCTTCCTACTCCTTGTCCGCAGATTCGCCAAGGCATGACAGTAGTCACTCCTCTGCCCCCCTCTTCGACTGGGCTGGACAAGGCCATCTTGCTTGCCCTCTTCTCCTCCGTCGGACGGTGCCGCATATTGGAGGAGAAGCACTTTGATGCATGCACAGCGCTAGCGGGCTCGGGTCCGGCTTTTGCGTGCGTCTTCCTGGAGGCCATGGCCGATGGAGGTGTCATGATGGGTCTGCCTCGTGCGGAGGCCTTGGAGCTCGCCGCTCAAGGTATGTTTTGCCAGGTTTTTCAAGCAGTAAAGCGCACACGTCTATCAATGAACGAACGTGCTGACTCGCTCTGTAATGTTTCTGCAGCTATGCAAGGTGCGGCGCGAATGGTTCTAGAGACATCGACTCATCCTGCAGCACTCAAGGACAGCGTGACGACTCCTGGAGGCTGCACTATTGCGGGGCTTTTGAACCTCGAGGATGGCAAAGTGCGGTCCACCGTTGCGAGGACGATTCAAGCTGCTACTGAACACGCTGCTGGACTTGGTCAAGCCAAGAAGAACTGAATGAATGTAGCCAATATGAAGTGCAGGCAGTGGAGAATGGATGAAAGTTATGACATTCTGTGTTTGTGGCTGTACATCCCTTTTCAGCCGGCAAGGCTGTCACTAAAATAAACTCAACAAAGGACAAGCAAAGCGGACCGGTCACCTTCCAGATCACTATGGAGTGCGAGTTGAAAAGGTGGTGGTAACGCATGGGAGATTGGGATTCGATCTTGAAGCCTTCCAGGAACCGCGTGACTGAGGAACGTGCTAGGACGCTCTTGTCATTTGGGCAGAAATGGCTTCGGAGGGGGCAGATAGTGATTGGAAGAGGAAGAAGCTGAAGTGAGGCAAGGAGGGCATAAGAAAGAGAAGGGAAAGTAGAATGTGACGGTCAGCGGTATACGAAGAAGTCAGAACTGAGAAGAGGAGGCGAGTAATCTTCGGAACTGGGAACGTAGCGACAAGTGACTATCAGCTATCCCAATCATCCATTCTGAGCGCCGACGGGTTTACGTGACAGCTCTGAGCAAGGCAGTGGTGGAAGAAAACACGCAAAGAAGATGAGACGAAAACTTGGAAGGCAATGTCAATCAACATCTCGGCCGAGACTCTTTCCACGACGCGATCACTTGAACCTCGAATGCACAGACTTACCCACTTCTTCTTGATCAGGAGCAACTCCGCGTCCCGCTGTCGAAACTCATTCACCTGTCAGGCGTTCGAACCAGAAGGCACCCAGAGCGAGAACTGTGAGTGTACCCAAAATGTCCGCCGGCTCGCCATCGCCCTATGCTGGGATGGCATCCTCATGTCCACCCGTGGTTGAACGCGACAACTAACAGAAAGACCAAATTACAAACCCCCTGCATTCAGCATTCACAATGTCATCCAAGCCCGACAACTTCAAGGCGGACTCGATCTCGAGCTCGTCCATGGGCGGCGCGCCCTCTGTTCACAGCGCATCTACAGCAGGCATCGCAGGACTCGGCGCGGGCTCGGCGGCGGCGGCGCCAGGGGTAGGCGGCCCCGGATCAGCTCCCGGACAAGGTCAACCGCTGCAACTACAACAACAAGGCGCAGTAACTCCAGTGATCAAAAATGTGGACATGACAGAAGAGATGCAGCAGAGTGTGATCGAGATTGCGGGTGCTGCATTGGCACAGTTCAGCGTGGAGAAGGATGTTGCGGCACACGTCAAGCGGACGCTAGATTCCCAGTTTGGCCCCACATGGCATGCTGTGGTGGGCAAGAACTACGGATCGTATGTCACACACGGTGAGTATCTTGCGATTCTTGTTGCAGCCCGTCTTCGTCTTTGAGGACCTGTTTTGGAACCGAGCGAATGCTGATACTACACCGTTTTTCTTGCCGATTTTCTTTGGGTTCTTGTTCGAACGAATACAGAGCGGCGACATTTCATTTACTTCTGTAAGTCAGGATTAGCTGTTCGCACAGGAGCATGGGTATCGTGCTGATTATTCGCTGTTGTATCGCCTTCAGACCTAGGACCCATTGCCTTCTTGCTTTGGCGCGCATGATCGAACGCGGCATCCGAGGCCCGACCAAGAACAGTGAGGCAGGGCCTCCGTCGATAGCCTGGTGCCGATCGGAATGACCGCCGAACCATCTCTGCTGCCCTCTCACATACATGCGCCTTCGTTCACTTTCTGTCGACATTTCATTCGCACATGTGTCACCGTCATCACCCCGTGCCAATCACTGTCACATTCTAATTCACGGTTGGCGCGTGCCTACTGCTCTTTTATTGATGGGTGACTCTTCCTTTGTTGTTGCGGTCGCTGCCTCACCTTTTGAGAGCTCTGCCATCCCCGGTGATGGGCTGCGGAACAAAGAGATCAAGCGCGGCATCACCTGGATTCAATGTGATTGTCACTGCAGGTTTTGAGAACGCTTCTAGCTATTCCGCCGACCTTGGCTGACTTTCCCTTTCTTCGTCGACGTGCGACAAGGACAGGACATCTCTGGGATGGCCAGGGTTGATGAGGAAGTTGTCACTGAAGCTGCTCTATGCACCATTGCATCTTGCTGTCCATTGCTTTTCCCAACACTGCCTGGCCGAGCCAAGTCAGCAAGAAACAAGACAAGCATCACAAAGCTTAAAAAGCAGGATGCATGCATGCATACAGTCAGGCCCAGAGTCACAGCACGTAGCAGTTGCTGTCAGCCGGCAGGAGATAGGGCGAGCAAGTATATGATCAAGTGGTGAAGAACCAGAGTCTGTGCTACAGTACATGCACATCGTGCTGTCCCTCTGTGACCTGAGTGTGTGTTGTGTGTGTGTGTGTGTGTGCGTGTGTGAGAACACCAGATGAGCCACTGCTGTCGCTGGTCGCACCCGTCCGAGAGTGAACTGGATGGACCCGGTTTCATATTGCTTTTCCTGAACCACGACGACATCAACCAGGCAACCACCTCGACATCAAGACACAAGACCTCGACTCCATCTCTTTCCCGCGACAGACCACGTGGAGTACCATCACATACCTCTGGCCCTTTGTCCATCTGGTCAGGGCCAACCCTTAAAGTACCCATCTTCCCATCATGGCACAGTCTCCACGAAGGTCCATCATCAAACACCCTCACGACTTCACCGGAGCACAAAGGCTCCCTCCCGGCCCAGCATCCACCATACACGGCGACCCCAACGACCTCGCAGATCATCTCGCCTACCAGTCCTTTGCCGAAGCTTCCACCTCGTCCTCCACTGCACCAGCTCCGCCTTCATCACTCGTCGGACAACAAGGCATGTCACAGCCACAACAACAATCCCAACAGCCAGGCCCCTCGTCCGGTCATCCATCTCTGATGCCCCAACGGAGCGCTCCTCTACCACCAGGTGTCGGAGGAGTCTCGCCCGGATATGCTGCCGGCGGTGTGGGTCCAGGCACTCCAGGTTATGCTGCCAATCGTCAGTCGTATACGGCCGGATACCGAGCTCAAGCTCCACAGACAGCTCCCCTAAATACTTCCTACGGTCAACAACAAGCGGGTGTCAATCAAGCCGCTTACTATAATCGTCCTCCTCCTCCTCCTCCCGGTGGAGCTGTCTCACCATACACGGCTCAGCAGGGTTCTTACAACCCTATCAGTCCCGTTGCAGGTCCCAACTCAGGAGGTCCCGGTGGCTACGGCTACGCAGCCCAACATCCCCCTCGGCCCCTGCGTTCCAACACGTCGGCAGTAGACTCCTTCCCGACAGTAGCAGCAAGCGTCATTGGCGGCGGACCCCCTTCATCCGGGATGCCTACTCCCACCAGTTACAGCGCACAAAACAGCCCGCACCTTGCCAGCGGCGGTCAAGGATCCCCCATCGATGCCGCCTACGCTGCCCAATCACAGTCTTTTGACAGCCAAGATTGGGCTGGAGGAAGCTCGAGCGGGACTGTATCAGGAAGCACCGTACGACTTCGCGACCGCGCTGGAAGCGCGGGAAAGGGCCCTGAATTCTCATATGCTACGGGAGGACCCGGTGCGCAGGGCAGAAACACCCTGAAAAGTGTCTTTGGAGGATTCGTCAATTCGATGAGTGGTGAGTCAGCCGTTTTGGGTCTCGTTGTGTCTGTCATACCTCAAAATTCTGATCTGTGTCTGTGTCACCCTCATCGGACGCGCTTATGCACAGATGTGTTCTCGCAGCAGAAGAAGATAGAAATCTCGCACCCCTACGATCCCGTCCACCTCACACACGTCGGTTTCAACAGTGACACGGGCGAATTCACTGGCCTGCCTCGAGAATGGCAGCAGCTTCTGCAAGATTCCGGCATTTCCAAACAGGATCAAGAAGCGAACCCTCAGGCAGTCATGGACATTGTCGCGTTCTATCAGGAGACAACTGGAGCCGGTATGGGCATTGGTCTCGGTGCCGCGCCAGGCGCCGAAGACGACGCAATCTGGGACAAGTTCAGCAGTGCCAAGAGCAACACGGGTCTGGGAAGCCCCGCGTCCAGTCCCAATGCATCGGGTCCCACTGCGGCCAACGCAGCCGGAGTGGGCGTCTACGAGAAGCCTCGCGCAGCTCCTGCCCCTCCGGGTGCGCGTCCAGGTCCCGGTGGACCCCCTCCGCCTCCCGGTAAAGCAGGTCCCGGTGGCTACACTGCAGGACGGTTGGCGCCTGGACCTCCCGGCGCGTCTGCGTCGCCCGCTTCTCCCTGGAGTCCAACTACTGGACCAGCTGATCCTTACGGCGACCTTCGTCCGTCTCGTCCTGCTCCAGCTCCCGCCGGTCCGAAACCTGGTCTGGCCGCTCCTCCTTCGATGAGCAAGGTGCCATCGTCGAGCGGAAGCAGCAGCGGTGGAAGCATTGCTGCCAAAGCAGGCTCCTACCAGCCTTCTCCATCCGCACCCAGTACAGTCAGCGGAACATCGGCCGGAGTCGCGGTTGGTCAATCGTCCTCCGCTGGCTCCGCTCCCGCTTCATCCGCTGCTGCACTCAAAGCCAAGACGGGCATGTCGGCCACCAGCGGTGCACCAGCTGCGGCTGCTGCAGCAGTACCTGTTGGTGTCCCCAGACGGCGAGAGACGAAGAAGACGGGAGCCAAGGATTCAGACATCATTGCGCGTCTTCAAGCCATATGCACAGACGCTGACCCGACAAAACTCTACCGAAACCTGGTCAAGATTGGTCAAGGGTGAGTTGCCACGCATTTCGCACAAGCTCGGAACGCGTCTTGCTGATACTTGTTCGTTTTAACAGTGCATCTGGAGGCGTCTACACCGCTTACCAGGTCGGAACCAACCTGTCTGTCGCCATTAAGCAGATGAATCTCGAGCAACAGCCGAAGAAGGATCTGATCATAAACGAGATTCTCGTCATGAAGGAGTCACGACACCGAAACATAGTCAACTTCATCGACTCCTTCTTGCACCGAGGTGACCTCTGGGTCGTCATGGAGTACATGGAAGGAGGCAGTCTGACGGACGTGGTTACTTGCAACATCATGACGGAAGGCCAGATCGCGGCTATATCACGGGAATGCTTGGAGGGCCTCAAGCATCTTCACGATCACAGGGTCATTCACCGTGACATCAAGAGCGACAACATCTTACTGAGTCTGAACGGTGACATCAAGCTGAGTGAGTCCTAGAATGTTGTCTCCGTTTTCACAGATGTGAGCGTCAGATCTGACTGACATGTGCTGGGTTCGCAACAGCCGACTTTGGTTTCTGCGCACAAATCGGAGAAAGTCAAGCCAAGCGCACCACCATGGTGGGAACACCTTATTGGATGGCCCCTGAAGTTGTCACCCGCAAGGAGTACGGACCCAAGGTTGACATCTGGAGTTTGGGAATCATGGCAATCGGTACGTGCTGAGCTCTGGTCATACGAATAACCAGGGACCCGTTGTTGACCTTCACTTTTTGGGCTGCAATTCACGTTCCACAGAAATGGTGGAGGGCGAGCCACCATACCTCAATGAGAACCCTCTGCGAGCGTTGTATCTGATTGCCACTAACGGCACACCCAAGATCAACAACCCGGAGAGCTTGTCTGGGAGCTTCCGAGACTTCCTCAAGACATCACTCGAGGTAGACGCGGAGAAGAGACCTGATGCGGCAACTATGCTACTAGTGAGTATTACTTTTCAGATTCGACTGTGATCACAGATGGACCCAATACTGATCTACAACTCTGTCTCTCCCCTGCAGCATCCCTTCCTGAAGAGGGCGGAGAATTTGAGGACATTGGCACCCCTCATCAAAGCTGCGAGAGAGCAGAACAGGAAGTAGTGCGGGCTGGTCATTGGCTCAGCTCCATACTGCATCTGGTAGCCTGCACCTCGTCCCCTGCAATCCGAAACGTCAGTACAAGCATACAATACGGAGGTTCCCTCCTTTCACGCTCTCAAAGTTTACCCCCGCCGCCCCTCTTGTTCGACTCGGCCTTCTCGTGTGCTCTCCGGTCTGGTCCCGGTGTTCCCCTCTTACGTTATTCCCTCCTGGTGGCCGACAACATCTAGAGTTGGCCCCGAACAGGATCTGCTTGGTTGCAGGTGGGAGCCTGCGCTCGCCAACCTGATCCCCACCCCAAGCCCGTAGCATACCCCCCTTCCCGCATGTCACTCTGAACGACTGCCCGACAAACCAATCGTCACCATCAATGTGCCCCCTCCCCGTTTTGGATCACCACCGTCAAAGCGTCACGAATCGATCATCGACGTCGCTTCGCCGTGTTCTCGTTGATGGATCCGGGCCGATCCGAAGCGGTCCCTCAATCATGCTGTACTTTGCTGGATTTGATTCTGCATCTTTGGGGGCCGAGCAAATCGTCCATACGCGCAGCTGACTTACGAATATCTCAAATCTGGTCAATCGATTACCTTTCACCGTGCCCTTTCCATCTCTCTTCCAACCCTTTACCTCCCTCCGTTCTTCGACTCTCATCCAACATATCCATTTTTTCCCAGTCCGAGTCTCGATTCTTCGCCAATCTATCCAAAGGGTCGCTCTGCTTCTTGGGGGGCGGGGGCCGGGGGGCGGGGGGCGAGACTAGTTCTCCCAAGCGTTGCCCCCCTTTTCCCGTTCGTGATTCCGACCGCCACTCTTCCGCAGCCTGCCTTTGGGTTCTTCGGGGTCACTTCGTCCTTTCTCTTCTTTCCCTCTTCTTTCCTTCGTGTGCCGGTCTCCTCCTCCCTTATTGAAAACCCTCAGAACAATTATCAATCAAACGAATTCGTCTCAATGCGTCGGTAGGTCTGAGGACAACTTGGTGGATTCTTGATTCAAGATTCAAAGGGCTTGATGGATGTTATACAGATGTCGAGGCAAGATGCAGTGGTTCTGGAGAATGATGACTTGTGAGTCTACTTGGTGTTGAGAAGATGACGATGCGGTAGAGCTTGTACAGGCCGCGGACCTCCCCGAAGGCCAGTGTTTAGAGTAGGAGAGTTTGTTAATGAGACGATAAGAGAAAGGCGACAACAAGGAAGCACTTGTCGGCCAGGCAAGGAAGAGCCAGCTGCCTTCGAGCTCGGGAAATCGCGTCGCCGTTGTACGGCCAGTGCCGTGTGTCTTGAGATCGTTTCAGTCTGCGTTGTTGTGTTGCTCACAGAAATACTCGATAACGTCTGTGGCCACATCATCCCGCGCTTCAGCTTTGGTCCGACAGACAGCTCGGGAGACGAAGAGTTGGCCATTCAGGGTGCATTGACCCGAGTAGCCACTGGCGATACCTCTCCTTCTGTAGTAACAGAAGCGCAGCGTTGGCGGATCCAGTCGGTAAAGCAAGGATCAGCCTTCAAGTAAGGGCATACTTTGCGAATGCTCCTGGTCAAAATACTCACCTGTCCTCCAGCACCCTCTTGATTTCGAATACGGGAGCTTCAAATTCAAGCCATTGCGCAAATCGATAGAGTGTCTCAGTCGGACCGTCGTTTTCATCGATGGTGAAGGTTGCCTTCTTTTTGGTCTTTTGCTTCTTTCGACTTCCCACGACGTCACCGATGGTGACGCTGTCATCGTCGACGTCTATGTGTGATCTCTGTTGCTCACGGCGGGCCGATCTAGACGGAGTTGGCCCGGGTCTGCGGGATGGACCAGCTTGGGGCGTCGAGACGGAACCCAAGAATGAGTTTGCACTCGTATCTTGCTCGTTCTCCTTGTTCTTCTTTTTGTTCTTCTTCTTCGAGCCGCCGTTTGCTGCTGCCGCTGCCTCTCTGGCTATCCGATCCTTTTCAGCTTGAGCTTGTGCCTTCTCTGTCATTATGCCGTCCCATTTGGTGAGGTATGACTGCAGCAGAACCGAACCTATGCCGGCCAGAGCGTTTTGGAGGACGTCTTCGGGGTCCTCGTCCGCGTATATGCCGTCGGTTTCGTCGTACCCGATCTTTCCCTTCAGCTTGCCGATTGCTTGTGGCCCATAATTTTGTACTTCATCTGCGCTGTCTAGTTCTTCTTCGTCGTCGTTGTTCCCATCAGCTCTGCTTTGTTCGATGGGAAGGTTATCTGGCCGTGCTGACTGTGGTATGGCATTGACGATATTCTGTGAGGCGGTCTTGGATGATCCTTCACCCGGGCGTACTGTACTAGGAGCTGATGACACTGGTTCAAATGTCTGGTGATCAAAGCTTTGGTATGAGCCGATGGAGTCTCGGTCATCGTCGTCGTCGTCAATGATGATGGGAGATGACTGTCTTGCTGGAGGAGGCGGTGGTCTGAGGTCTCGCTGCTTGCCTTGAGCTCGTTCGCTCCATCGCGGCGCTGATGCACCCGAATAGCGCGACTCGACGACGGCTATCGCAGTCATTATCCGTGGCCTGCCCCAACTTGAAGCCCTCTGTTGTGTGTGGTGGGACAAGGTTTCGTTGGCTGGCCTGCTCATCCTCATCTGCCTCGACGGAAATGAGTTTCGAGAAGCTCGGAGCCTTTTCGGATGGCCCCAAGAAGATCGGGCAAGCATCATCCGTCAAGCAGCATACATTCTGGGACCCAGGCCATCTGGGACCTCACTACGACCCGCTACAAGCTGGACATTCCCCAACAGCATCATGCCTCGTCGTCGTGATGAGGACGAATATGTCGAGGCAGGCGGCCGCCAATCCGACGACGACGACTTCGATGACTTTCTAGACGATGACGACTCCGGAGACGAGTACCAGCATCCCAACAACCGATCAAGCGGGCCTAGCGCAGTCGCATCCTCAAGCAGACTACGGTCAGCCGGGCCCTCTTCTTCTTCCGTCGCAAATACGCGCAAGGCCGGTATCAGAGCCGATGAGGCGGAGGAGCGCAGGAGAAGGGAGCGAGCCAAGAAGGCTGCCAAAAGTGGAGGAGGAGCTTCCTACCGATGGGAGGCTACTTATAAACGCAGCTGGGACGCCGTGCATGAGGACGAGAGCGGAAGCTTGACTGGGACCATCCAGAACCTGGTCGATGCAAACAAGCGCAGAAGGTGAATGGAATGCACCTGCTGATATTGGCAGCATGTATGCTGTGTGAAGCTCACCGCATATGTTTGTCTGGTTTCCAGGACATTGCGGAATGAGGCTCCTGTTCAAAGAGGCATCATCCGCCATCTGGTCCTTATCATAGACTTGAGCGAAGCAATGATGGAGAAGGACATGCGGCCGAACCGGTATGTGCATCCGACTTTGGCGATGGCAGGGGCTATATCTGACCTTGTATGCGTGACCTTTGGCGTTTCCAGCTGGGATCTGTCATTACAGTACTCAAGAGAATTCGTCAACGAGTATTTCGATCAGAACCCAATTGGACAGCTCGCCGTCTTGGCGACCCGTGATGGAATTGCCGAACGAATAGTCCCAATGGGAGGTGAGTGAGGGTCGTATGGCAGAACGGCACACACCCGACTAAATGCTGAGCCCTGCTCGAACTGCAGGTAACACGATGGACCATGTGGCCACTCTCAGCAACAAGCGTCGCTTCGAGCCAAAGGGAGAGCCAAGTCTACAAAATGCTCTTGAGATGGCCAGATCAAGTTTATCGTGAGCCCTGAGTCCTGAAATCGACTACATGGTGAATCAAGAAGCTCATGAACAGTGCTCCAACAGGCATCTTCCCGCCTCGAACTCTCGAGAGGTCCTTATCATTTTTGGTTCGCTCAC
Organism: Tilletia horrida; assembly: GCA_001006505.1. Lineage (NCBI taxonomy): Eukaryota > Fungi > Basidiomycota > Exobasidiomycetes > Tilletiales > Tilletiaceae > Tilletia > Tilletia horrida. The sequence continues at coordinate 304,490 of LAXH01000001.1, forward strand.
CACTTCCGACCCTGGGAACATCCATGACACCATGTCAGCGCTCAAGCGTGAGAACGTACGAGTCAACATTGTCAGTCTGGCGGCAGAGATGAAGATCTGCAAGGAAATCTGCAGTCAAACCGGTGGCTCCTTTGGCGTCGCCTTGAATGAAGGCCACTTTCGGGATCTCCTCTTTGAAATGGTGCCGCCTCCCGAGGTCGAAGGTAGGAAGACGAAGCGTAAAAAGAAGATAACAGCTCAAGCTCAGAACGGCGATGGCGGCCACGATGCCAATGGCGAAACAGCGGCGTCAGACGAAGAAGACGAGGATCACGAGGACGACCTTGCCGATCTGATGCAGATGGGCTTCCCACTACGCCTTCCTGGAAGCGCACCCATGACACTGTGTTCGTGCCACTCCAAGCTGCGATCGGCGGGATATCTGTGTCCTCGGTGCGGGGCCAAGATGTGCGAGGTTCCGACGGACTGTCCGATCTGCGGGCTGACCATTGTGATGAGCACGCACTTGGCACGAAGCTATCACCACCTGTTCCCAGTGCCTAACTTTACAGCGCAGCGATGGACCGAGTGAGTCACAGATGCTTTTGCGACTTTGCATGCAGAGTAGCAGACCATCAAACTGATACTGAACTCTTGTGATTCCGCCACACACAGCGTCGAGAAAGAATGCGAACCCGCTTGCTTCTCGTGTGCGATTCCTTTCCCTCCGAAGCCGAAGATCCTGCCGAGAAAGCAATCAAGCAACGGAACACCAGCATCCAACCAACGCTCGGCAGAATCATCGAACGAGCCCAACAAGGCCAAGGAGCAGGCCGTCTTGGCCGAGTCGGGGCGCTATGCCTGTGAGCGATGCGGGCACGACTTCTGTCTCGACTGTGACGCCTTCATACACGAGCACCTGCATTTGTGTCCGGGCTGTGGTGAATGAGAGTAACGGCGGTCACATCGGAACTCGTGGTTGGGGAAGTTACAGAGTAGCAATTGCACATCTAAAAAGCATTTCAAGCAGCAATGTCCAACAGCATACAAGTACATTTACGACAATTTCTCGTATGATTGAAGGAGAAGAGTCTACGACTGTCAGAGTCGCGGGACAGTGAGAAGAGGGTATCTGTTTCGTCTGGATCGTTGCTTGACTTTCAGTACTGCGCCGATGGGAACGAGGGACCTTGAGGGAAGCCCGGAGCACCACCACCAGGAGCGCCTCCTTGATTTTGACCAGGTCCGCCGGGGAAGTTGGGGGAAGGCATCATGAAGCCGCCGACTCCTGATGCAAAGCCGTCTTGCTGAGGGGGCTGGTTGCCGTCCATTCCTCGTGTGTAAGCTGGAGGCGCGCCCCCAGGCGGCGGGTATCCACCTCCATACCCTCCAGGTGGAGGATAAGCTCCTGCTTGGGCCGGGTAGCCTCCTCCGCTGGGGAATGCTGGAGGGTAACCGTTCCCTCCAGGTGGATTGCCTGGTGGATAGCCAGTACCTGGCCCAGGGTAACCTCCTGCCGGAGGGTAGCCGCCTTGTTGAGGAGCATACGGGCTCGCTCCTCCAGGCGGAGGGTAAGGCGATGAGGGAGCTGGGTATCCGGCAGCCCCGTATCCACCCGACGAGCTGTACTGCTGCGCGCCTGCGGCGGCCTGGCTGAAGCCGCCTGTGGCCGCAGAGGAAGTGTACTGGCCGAGCGTTGCGTTGCGGTCGTTCATGAAGCGCGCACGATCGCTGGCGTAGTGAGCATCCTTCTTTGCGCGCTCCTCCTTGCGTTTTCTACTTTATGAGGAGGGTCCACAGGTCGAAACAAGAGAGCAGATAAAGGAAAAGTCACAAATCGGAGTGTCAGTGTCACATGCCAGCACAACTGCTTTAAGAAACACAGCGCTGAACTGGTGCTGTAAGTAGAACGTACGCAGCTTTGGAGGAGTGGGATTCGTCACTGGCATCGTACGAGCTATCGATAGAGCCCATCATGATCTTGAGAGCCCAGAGTTCCTGAGAGAGCTCGACTCCGGTCGCTCGTTTGACCTGAGCACTTTCAGTGCGGATATCGCTGACTACGTCTACCAGATCGCCAACGTCCTTATCAGCATCGAGCTCCTCGAGCCATTCACGCGCGCCTGCATCGTTTCCAACGACGGCGACCTGGAAAGAGACGGCATCTTCGCCATATTTCGACTTTTTGGACTTTTTCTTCGCCTCCTTGATCTCGCGTCGGAACTTGTCTGGGCTCTCGCCAGTGGGTCTTCCGTCACCGACGACAATGATGAGCACGGGCTTGCGGAGGGAGTCGCGCTTGAGTTTGGGGTAGACTTCCTTTTCGAGGATTTTGCCCTCGAGCGCCGTGCCCATGGGTGTCGCCTGACCGTCGAAAGCGCAGTGACTGGCAAAGTCGACGGCTTCTTGGGTGTTGCGAGCCAGTACATGGGCGCGACTGTTCATCCAGTTGAGATCGACGCCGTCCTGGTCGAAGCGGGTGGCCGCCTCTGCTGCGAGCTTGACGATGGATTTGAGACCGTCGCGACGGAGGGTGCCTTCGGAGCGCATGGATGCCGAGTCATCAAGCAGGAACATGACGTCGAAGAGGGCGAGCTTGACTAGGTCGGCGGCGAGGGACGGGGGCAGCTTCCACGCATCGGCGCACGCAGCGAGTGCTCCCGAGGATGCGATGCGGTGAGCGATGTCGTGAACCTCTCTAAAGGTGTAGAAGGAGTAAAGGTATTGATCGATGACTGCATCCGATAGCAGCTTTGCGATGAAGTTGAGATCCTTCAGGTGGTCCCATGTGAAATCAGCTGGGTTCTGGGGGAAGTGAGCACCTGCTGGAGCCGATCCCGAAGCATTGTTGCCAGAGCCATGATGGGAGCTGTATGCGGCGAGTCCTGCTCCGGCGAGGGCTGCGCCTCCTACGCCTGCAATGGCGGCGCCATAGTTGTGCGATCCCCCGCTGGATGAGGGTGCTGCTGAGATTTGGTGTGCAGCATCGGCATTCTTCTTCTTCTTGCTGAGCTCCCAGAGAATGTAGGATGTGACTCCGACCGCTAATCCGGCGAGGAGCAGCTGCAGACATCCGCGAAATCCAAAGGACAAAGAGGATCAGCGGTCACAGCATGTGCATGCATCTGAGTTGAGGGATGGTGTTGAGGACTGACCTTCTTGTTGAATGTCATTGTTCACTTGGTAGATTGGTGGCTTGTGCGAGGTGGATGGGTGGATGGATGGATGGATGGATGTGTGCCCTGCGTTGGACGACGATCAGCTCAGGCCGACTATATACTGCAGATGCTCCCCTTTGCCTTAGCTGTTGAAGGAGGAAGGAAGGAGAGGAAGATGGTTAGCTCGTGGCTGTGTATGCCTGGGAAACAGGCTACATAGTTGATGAAGGAAGCTGGTGTTCTCGAAGCTCGAAGCCTGCAGCAGCCTGCATGCGTCACTCGGACTTACGCTGAGGCTGTGGACATTTATCCGACTCATTCATTGTCCAGGACGAAGCTGTTGTAGCTCTCTGAGGAGAGGAAGCTCCACTCCATCAAGTCAATGCAGTGCCAGACACAGAAAGGGGTTCATGTTCAGGTGGTCACATTGCATTGCCCTCTCTGCATGTGCGTTGGTAGGGAAAGAGCTGTGGCTGTGGCATCTCCACAGACCAGACGGTGAGAGCCTCTGCATAGCGACAAGATCGCTGTCTCTTATCATTACGCAACGTTTCTTTGTTTGCTCTTCCAAAAAATTTGGCAGGCAGGGTGCCAGGTATAAAACCGAAGGAGCCCCCCGGCAACCCCCATTTCCTCTGTTTCTTTCGAAGATCATATTTCGCAGAGTCTATTATATAGACCATTTCCAATTTTACACGATCTATATCTTCACTTCTTTCACAGCAGTCGATGAAAACCCGCCCAACACCCCACGCCAGCGACTCACGGGCCCTGTCCCCACTGCGGGATATGCGCCGCCCTTGGATGAACAGCCCTCCGGCTCTCAGGCTCATGCCTGATGAACCGGAGGAGGGTAGTTGGGTTACTTCTGATGCTGCATTTCCCTCCTCCTCCCTTCTTTACTTTGTACCACCCCCACCCCCCACGCAATCCAAACACTCGTTGCCTCAAACTGCTTCGTCCTGGCGCGCGCGCGCGTGCGTAGTCTCGTTCATGCCGTCAAGACGGTGGTGTGCATCCTGCTCATCGGCACAACGACGAGCAAGGAGATGAATGTGCAGATTGGGGGGACAGGGAGATCGTCCATGACTCTAGAAACAAATGATGAAAGCAGACAAATCCTGCAAGGTCTGTGTCTATGCTGCAGCCGCACCAACAGAAGGCAGGGGAAGCGGACTCAGCAGCGCCTGGGCTCGCTCCTCTGCCTCGGCCAGCAAGCTCTGGAACCGGCTCATTTGCTCCTGCGCATACGCTCCGGGGGTGATCCCACTGCCCGCCGTGTACTTGCCGCCGCCCGCGCCCGCACCTGCAGCGACCGTGGCCAGTGTCTTTGCGAGAACATCGTCCAGCTTGCCGCTGTTCTCCTCGTCCTCGTCCAGGTAGAGATCGTCCCGCTCCGGCTCTCGTCCCTCCCACTTGGCAATCCACGCCCGCGATCTCCGCGCTGCCACAATCTCCTCTTTCCAGCCTTCGAGCAGATGGCGGAGCGTGCGCAAGCGACGGTCGTGTGTGGCCAGAATCGCGCCTGCCACCTGGGCCGTCTCGTGCACGGAGGAAAAATGATGCATCAGCATCGTACCTGCTGTCCGGAGAGAGGGTAGCGTAGCAGCTGAGGCAGCGCCCGAGGGGTTGTTGCCTCCTCCTCCTCCTCCATTTGTTGACGCGACCGAGATGTCGGCAAGCGCACCAGCGGGTGCGGAGCCTCGCTGAGCCCGAGCGGGGTCGTCCCAGCCGGGTCCGAGTTCGTCGCCGTCCTCATCATCATGATCATCATAGCTCCTATCCGCTCTCGAGCTTCCCGTTGTGGTATCTCGCGCATCGTAATCATCATCATCATCGTCGTCGTCTTCGTATGCGTGTCCGTGGTCAGAGCCGTCCTTGCCGGCGTCCACAACGACATCATTTGGCGAGCGTTGAAGAATGCTGGTCAATGCATCGGTGACTTCGGAAGTGATCACTTCAGGTCGGAAGCGCGGTGCGACTGAGGAGGAGGGGAGATGAGGCTTCTCCGTGTCAGCACTTGCTGTGGATCCCTGCCGTCTCCGCGCCTGCGCCTCGGCCCAAGTCCGTGTCTGCGCTTGGTCCTCCTCGTCGTGATCACCGTGCTGATCTCCTTGCTGTTGAGCCTCTGCCTCGGCTTCGTCTGCTTCAAACTCCAGCCGCTCATCAGCCTCGCCGAGCTTGGCGAGGAATTCCGGGTCCGTTGTCTCTGCGCGTGCCATGTGCCTGTCGACCTCGCGCAGATCGCGGACATACTGTTCACGCTGTTTAGCTTGCTCGCGCATTGTACGAAGCAGGTAGGCCGCATATGCTTCCAGTCGTGCAGTGTCATCGGCTGTTCCTGCTGCTCCTGATGCTGATTTGGCGAGATTAAAGTTGGAGATGGTGGCCGAAGTGGGGAATGGTGTGGTAGTGGAAGCTGAAGAGGAGATTGCTTGTACGTCTGTGGTAGTGCGCAGATGTTGGAGAAAGATGTTTGTTGAGGCAACCACCTCGAGTAGCTGTGCGCATGCTTGTGAGGTTTGTTGGATGAACTGGGCCTCGGCTGAGCCCGGGGGTGGAGTCGGCGAGTCAAGACTGGGATCGCCCGCTGCTAGGTCCTCGTGTTGGAGACCGGACTGACTTGGGCTATCTTGAAGATGAGCAGCTGCGTGTTGTTTCTGTTGCTGTGATGCTGCTGCTTCGATTTCCCCTGCTATCGAGGTTGCGTGGTTGGCTGGTGCGAGTGTGAGATGGTCATCCTGTTCATCGTCTGAGATGTATTGCTGCTGCCTTCTGGACGCTGCTCGTCGTTTCCTGCCTCCACCGCTGCCGCCTCCTCCTCCAAATGCGCCTGACAACTCGTCAGCGAGAGACATCTTCTCTGGCTATGTCGATGAGAATGGGCCGATGTTGGGTGTGTTGGTCTCTTTGTTGGTGCGAGTTGAGACAGCCAGACAGGGCGAGGTGTCCAACAGTGCGCGGCGTGTGACTCCTGCCAGACTGTTCTGGTCTCTGGAGTCTCTCGATCCAGCGTCGTCTGCATGGCAACAAGAAATTTTTGGCCAGAAGCGACACCAAACCCAAGTTTCTTCCAGCTTCTCTCCCATCTTCTTGTCTGACCATACTCAACGCGGCCCGGAGATGAGCTTTGCAGACGACGCAGCCGGTGGAGGAGCAGGAGGAGTGGGGAACCGCAAGAGGAAGAGAGGGTTCAACTCGAGATCAAAAGACGCCCGAGCTCTCAAGAGGAACGCCCTCGATCAGCACATTGCCGACCTCGAACGAAGAACCGCAGAGTTCTCGCATCTCGTCTCCTCACACTCTGCCGCTCAACAGCGCACAACAAACGACAACAGCGACGACGACGATGACGATGATGAGTCGTCTTCGACCAAGAAGATGCAGAGGAAGCAAAAAGCACAGCAGCAACAGCTATCATCACATATCATCACCCACTTCAGACAGCTGCCCCTCTCCAATCCTACCGCCCAAGGGCTACGCAACGCAAGCTACACCTCTTGCACTCCCATCCAGGCTCGTGCCATCCCACTCGCTCTCAAGGGCAAGGACGTCCTCGCAGCCGCCCCCACAGGCTCAGGAAAGACTCTCGCCTTCCTCGTCCCCATCCTAGACGTCCTCTTCCGCAAGCGATGGGGACCAGCAGACGGGTTGGGAGCACTCATCATCAGCCCCACTCGCGAGCTCGCCATCCAAATCTTCAGTGTCCTCCGTAAGATTGGATCCGTGCATTCCTTCTCCGCCGGTCTCGTCATCGGAGGTAAGGATTTGCAGACTGAGCAGGAGCGCCTTGGAAAGATCAACATCCTCGTCGCCACTCCCGGCCGGCTTCTGCAGCACATGGACCAGACTGTCGATTTTGACACGTCAAACGTGCAGATGCTCATTCTTGATGAAGCAGATAGGATCTTGGACATGGGTTTCGCACCGACGCTCAATGCGATCGTCGAGAACTTGCCAAAGCAGCGCCAGACACTGCTCTTCAGCGCTACACAGACCCGCCGCGTTAAGGACCTGGCCCGCCTATCCTTAGTCGAGCCGGAATATGTAGCGGTATCAAACGCCCCTTCCGATCCCTCCGATCCGACCTCCACACCCTCGACCAAGGCAGGAGCAACCGAAGGCGAAGAATCGACGTCCGCGTCCAACTCCCTCCCGGCCAACCTCTCACAGAATTACATGGTCGTCTCACTACCACAAAAACTCTCAACACTCTTCTCATTTCTTCGCACCCATACCCAATCCAAATGCATCGTCTTCCTGTCCTCCTGCCGGCAGGTACAATTTGTACATTCGACATTCTGCAAGCTTAGACCAGGTGTCTCCCTCCTGTGTCTTCACGGCAAGCAGAAGCAGGCCAAGCGGTTACAGATCTTCGAGGAGTACCGACGAACCAAGCATGCTGTCCTTTTTGCCACCGACATTGCGGCTCGGGGCCTCGACTTTCCGGCTGTGGACTGGGTGATTCAGCTCGACGCACCCGAAGATGCGGCCACATACGTCCATCGCGTCGGGCGAACGGCACGGTACCAGTCGAAGGGCAATGCTCTCCTTTTTGTCTGTCCGAGCGAGGAAGAAGGCGTCATGTCCATGCTCGCAGAAAAGGGGATCGAACCCAACAAGATCAAGCCCAAGGAGAGCAAGCTCCAATCAATCGACAACCAGCTCCAATCCTTCTGTTTTCAGGAGACGGAGCTGAAATATCTCGCTCAAAAAGCCTTCGTATCTTACGTTCGCTCGATCCATCTCCAGAAGAACAAGCGGGCGTTTGACATCTTGGCCTATCCTCTGGAGGAATTCGCGGCGTCGTTAGGCCTGCCAGGCGCTCCGAAGGTCAAGTTTATCAAGGAGGTGAAGAAGGCGAGAGAGAAGGGGGAGAGGAAGGCGACGGCGATTGCCAAGAAGGAGGCTTCTTCATCTGCAGCCGCTGCCAAGAACGCCGACACACATCAAGACGAGGAGGAGCCAGCAGCGGGAGATGCTGGTGACAAGGTGCGGACCAAGTACGATCGCATGTTCGGTCGCAAGAACCAAGGCGTGCTGAGTGAGCACTACGCAAAACTAGTGGCCGAGGACGAGGAGGACGATGAAAGTGAAGACAGTGCCGATGCTTCTGACGATGACACATCGGAGGCAGCCGGCGATAACTACGGTACCAAGACGGATCTGCTGGATGCGGATGAGGGTGACGGAGGTGGTGATGACTTCTTGACGCTCAAGCGCGCGGATCACGCCCTCTCAGATGACGAGGACGACGCGGAACAGCCCTATCGAGCAGTCGATACTTCCAGTGGCCCATCAACAACGACGTCGGCGGACAAGGTTGCGCTTGCCCGTGCTCACTTGCCCCTGGCCGAGGCCCATCTGTCGAAGCGCAAGCTGCTCCAAGGCATGTCCAAGAAGGCGATGGCAGCCGCGGGCATGCGAGGGTCGGGCGACAAGATCATCTTTGACGACGATGGCACGCCGCGCTCTGCGTATGCCATCACTTCGGAAGAGGCATTCTTGCAGGGTCCCATCGAGGAGGAGCGCCGCCGGTTCGAAGAGACGGAGAGGGAGCGGCTCCGGGAGCGCGATGTGGAGGACAAGGCGAGGGCAAAGGAGAAGAGACGGGAGAAGAAGCGGAGAGAGAAGGAGCGTGCGAACCGCGGTAATGACGATAGTGGCGATGACGATGTGGAGGTGGATGAGATGGTACCCATCTATGAAGCACCGGAGGATAACCGATCAGACGGATACGAGACGCCAGACTTTGACATCTCCGGTGACGAAGGCGAAGACGACGAAGGCGGATTCTCTGACGATGAAGGTGAGGCTTCGCCCGAGCCAATCGTCAAGTCGAAGTCGGCATCGTCCAAAGACACAACCAAGAAAAAGCAAAAGAAGAAGCCGGCGTCGAATGCAGTTCAACTCACGGACGAAGAGCTCGCTCTTCAGCTGCTGGCTGGCGGCGCATGAGTCGACAACTCGGCCCTCCGCTGAACCCGTTTCCAGACAAACGTGAGTCTCGAAGCTTGCATCCCCCCGTCTCCCCTTGCCGTTCCACATGATGGTACTCTTATGGTAATTTGCGACATAACCAAAACCAGTCCTTCCTGCCGCTTTGCGGGTCCACTTTCGCCGGTGTGACCTGGCGGGAAGGACTTGATGAAAATTTTTCACCCATGTCTGATCCTAGTTCGGCCGTTCTGACTTCCTCCTTCGCACATAAGGATACGAGCTGACTTCCATTTCACTCTTCTCAATCGCCCCCTTGTCCGAAGACCCTGCATCTCAGGGCTCTGCTCTAGCACTTCGTCTCCCAGCATGCATATCCAGTCACGTTCACCCCAGCCTTGTCACTCAACCATTTGTATTTTCCGTTCACTCGTGCAGATTTGCGCCGGCAGCAACACCAGACACCGCTGCCATCATGCTCAATTTTCAGTGGCTGAAGGTTGCAGCTGCTATAATCATGTCTGGAGAACAGATAATGCCTTGAACGGAGGTGAGACGAGACTGCGACATTGTCGTTCCACTCTGAGGAAGGGCACATTGGGTATCATGCCTCGTCCATCTTGACGTCCTCCTCTCCCGCATCAGCAGAAGCAAAGTAGGCAGCGCGAGCCGCTTCCGACGCAGGCTCGTCATCCTCCTCTTCCTCCTCGTCGAAATCTTCATCTGACATTTTGACCAATCCATCGCCTGCCTTCTTGTCGGCAAGGGCCGCTTGGCGTTCCCGGCTGAGGTACTTGTTGAGCCGGGCCTCGTACGTTTTGCGGACGCCCGAGTTGGAGAGCGGGTCAAAGATTCTGAGCACGCCGCCCGAGCCTCCGGCCGCAAAGGTGAGAGGCGTGTCGGGCGAGAAGGACACTGTGAAGATTTTGCCCTGTGTGCGAGGCGGGTTTTGCAGACATGCCATCGAAATCAGCAATCTGTCGCCTTGTGTGCGACTAGAAAGATTGGCCAGGAAGCGCAATATACTCACTGCATCCAAATCTCTGCCCAGTGTCAGACTGACGCTGCTCGGCTTTCCACTTGCCGCGCTTGCATCCTCTACGCCCTCCAAGTTCCACAGCTTGACCTTCTTGTCCATTCCTCCCGTGATCATGCAGCCCGGAATGTGAGGACTGATGTCCAGACTGGTGCATCCACCATCGTGAGCAGACAGGGTGAAAACGGGCGTCGTCGTCATCGAGGAAACGCCCTTTTGCTTTGGATGCGAGAGAGTAGCGGCCGCCTTGGCAGTCGAGAGGGTGCGGGCGTCAAAGGACTGGACGAGGCCGTTCTCAAGGGAGACGTAGAACTCGTGTTCGCGCCATGGGTTCCATCTGACCGCTTCCACATCGGCGCCCACGTGAGCGACCACGCCTGCATCCGGTGCACGGGTATCGAACACTCTGAGTGTGCGGTCGTAGCCGCCTGTGAGGAGGACACTGGCCATGCCCGCCGCTTCGTTCCCACTGAGAGCCGAGCCGGAGGTGTTCCATGCGACGCATTGCACCTTGTCTTGGTGGAGGGAGAAGGACCGGATCGCTTCGGTGCCGTGAAGGACATCATCCTTTCCTGTCGCGGTGGGGGCTCGTGAGAGATCCCAGAGCTTGACGGTGTGATCGGCTGAGGCAGAGGCGAGCAGATTTCGGACGGTGCGATTCCAAGAGAGGGAAAGTACCGCGTCGACGTGGTGAGTGGGGACAGCTACTCGTGGTTGTGTCTGTCTTCTCTCTGCCAAGGGTCCAAAAACAAAACGACTTTGAGACGTCAGAAACTCTCAGTCCGTAACGGCAAAGTGACGGCCACTCACTCTTCTTGCCTGTGCCGAGTGGTGCAATCAATGACTCTGTCAAATCTTTTCTCCCCAGGATCGCGTTTGGGAAGAGACCCTCAACGATGTCCATGTCCCAGATCTCGATTTCGGGATCCATGGTTCCTACTGCAATGTAGCTACCCTGCGCGCCTGTTGCTTTGTGGTTCGAGCTGGACGAGTTTTGATCTGCGCTATCTGAGGAGACGGGGGCGGCTGGGTGGTAGTCGAGCCATTCGAGGCAGAGTGGAAAGGTGGGGAGGAGCAAGTCGTGGTGAACAAAGAGATTTGCATCCGACTCGGCGTAGAGGTAGGCCTCGAGCTGTGAGATTTCCTCTTCCGTCTTGGCGCAGACGACGAGGTTGTCTTCGGGTAGGATCTCGAGTTCTTCTCGCTCCTCTTCGTCGTCTTCTGCAGCTGCGTCGTTACCCTTGAGGGTGATGTATGGGTCGTCGTCATTGGATTGGTAGAAGGAGAGACCCTTGATGTTGCTGAAGGGCCCGAGGGAGACTGGGTTGCTCTCCTCGTTGTCGTAGTCGTCGAGGTTGTATTTGCTGAGGTCGTTTGGGTCTTCCTTTTCTGGCTTGGCGTCTGTGTCAGCGTCTGCCTTCATCTCGTCGTCGTCGTCGTCGTCGTCGTCTTCGTCATCTTGATCATCCTCCTCATCGTCGTCGGCATCGTCTTCCCAGTCATCTTCTCCCTCTTCTCCGCCGTTTTGCTGAATGCGTTGTGCCCGTTCGAGTTGGGCCTTTGCTTCTTCGAGCTGGAGGCCGGTGTATGCGCTGACTCGCTCGAGCTCGGAGTCGTCGACGCTGTACTTTTGCGGGTTGCGTGCGCTCTTTCCGCGTGCGATCCAGACTGCGCTTGAGATCATCTTTGAGAAGGCGAGGTGCTGCAAGAAGGTGAGTGGGGAAGCAAGTCACTACTATACGATGGTGGAGCCTCATCCCAAATTTTTTGGAAGATGGTGGGCCGGAAATCACGGAAGCGTGGAACAGGGATCCGGATATCGCGGCACACATCACTCACTCACTCGAATTTTTTGTTGTGAAGGAATTCGTTGTTATGGATGATGAGTCTGGCTGGCTGGCTGGCAGCATTCATTCGCTCGCTCACTCACTCACAGCACATCTTCACGAAAGCATGTCGTCCTCAACCTCGACTGGCGCACTGATCCGCACAAAGAAGCCCAAGAATGCTCGCTCCAAGCGCGCCCTCGAAAACAGAGAACCAAAGGAGCGCGAAAACCCAAAGACGGCCATCTTCGTAAGGGCATCAAGAACATCAGACACGGTCAACACTGCTCTCAGGGAACTCGGCGCCCTCAAGAAGCCCGAAGCCATTGCTTTCAACAAGAAGAACAGCATCCTCCCCTTCGAAGACGATGCATCGCTCTGCTTCTTCTCACAGAAGAACGATGCCTCCCTGCTCGTCGTAGGCAGCTCCCAGAAAAAGAGGAAGGATAACCTCATCTGGGTCCGCATGTTCGATCACCAAGTCCTCGACATCCTCGAGATGGGCATCCTCGAATCCATCCCAATGAATGCTCCCTTATTCAAAGGCGTCTCCAAGCCCGGTCTCGGTCTCCGTCCGCTCTTCCACTTCTCCGGCCCCCAGTTCACCTCCGAATATCCAGACTCGTACGCTTCAGGCAACTCCTTTGACGACAATCCAAACGCCCCTTACCAGCATCTCAAATCGATGCTACTGGACTTCTACCGCGGTCAAGAGCTACCGCCCGGCCCTCTGCCAGGCCAAGGTCAAATCGCACTACAGGGGCTACAACACGTCATTAGCGTGACAGCAGCTCCCTTTGAATCAAGCTCGTCATCAACAGCAGCAGCAAATGCACAGGCAGATGCAACGGCCACTCTCGCAAATCTCTACGCAGCCAATGCCAACAAGTCGGATGGTGAGACTGGCGCCGGCGCTTCCTACTCTCTCAACGTCCAACCCCCTCATGGCGGAATCATCCACTTCCGCGTATACACTGTCTCCCTCCTCGCCTCGGGCACCCGACTGCCCCGAGTCGAGCTGACCGAATGCGGACCTCGCTTCACATTTGTCCTCCGCCGTCGCAAACCCGCCTTGCCCGATCTGCTCAAAGCCAGTCTCAAGAGACCAAAGACGGCTCTGGAGAAGAACACCCAGGGCAAACAGGGCACCAAGCGCAAGAACCTCGACACCGACGAGATGGGTGATCTGGTCGGACAGATCCATGTCGGCAAGCAAGATCTCAGCAAGCTGCAGACTCGCAAGATGGCCGGTCTCAAAAAGGGACGCGACGAGGTTGACGACGATGAGGACGATGAGGAGGAGGAGGATGATGATGATGAGGAAGGTGACTTTGACGAGGATGACGATGACGATGGGCAAGAAGATGAGGACGATGAAGAGGAGGCGGACGAATCGACAGAACTTGCACCAGCTCGGAAAGTCCAAAGGAGATGAGGCGATTCCACCGATGTTCCGTCACGTTGACCTGTTCGCTGTTCTCCAGTCCTTCGTCCAAATGCAGATCCTTGTACTTTCCAAAAGTTGCTGAAGCGCTCGGCTGAAGAAGGAACACATTGCTTGATATTGGGAATCATTGAACAGTGATGAACATGGGGAGCAACCACAGAATGAGAATGGGGAACCGATCAATGCGGTGGGAAATAGGAACAAGGGAGAAAGAAGGAGATATTGCTGATCGATGTACCCAAGGAAACTTGTTCGCGTTAGTCGTGACAGAACGGCAGTCTGGAAAACGGGGGAAGGAAAAGGGGAACCCGAGAGAAGAGAGCAAGGAAAAGATCATGAATACCGGAACCATGTGTCGAAACCGAATTGGGACGTTTTGTTGTATCTTCTGTGCTGGACGAAATGCTCGTGCTTGGGGTCTTGGATGTTGTTGATATGCTTGAAGATGTCGTGAAGAGGAGACGTTCGGAAACTCGAACGTTGCGAATGATCTGCTTCGTAAATGACACTGGTGCAGGAGGAAAAGTGTCGCCCTCGATTCTCGCGAAAATTCTGGCATCCCGCTGATGGCTGTCAGATATCCATCACAGCCGCACACGCAGCCATGATCAAGTCTGCAACTCCACCCAGGGCGCCCGAAGGCAACGCCGACTTTGACGCAGGCTGTTCTTCACCTCCTACCTTGTCAGGCCCTCGTTCCTTTGGAGATGCCAGTTGTGCCTCCGCCGCCGCCGCATCAAATCCAGGCAGACCCAACGCTGCCGCTCCAGCGCCGAGACCGATCGCTTCCCAGCCCTCGGGAACAAGCTGGAGCGAACGGGCGCGAGAACCATCACAGTACGCCAGGACGACGGGAAAGGTGCCTGGCTCGGGCAGGTCCGCTGACCAGTCAACAACCAAACTGGCTGCAGAGTCTCCTGCAGAAGCAGTAGTAGTAGCTCCACTTTGACCTGTCTGGAGCTCAAACTCGCTCTCCACCGACGGCGACTGGCTGTTTGGCGTCTCTGGAGCTGCCGCCGAGAAGGCGCCTTGTACTTGACGTGGGGACACATGCGAGCTGTTCATGCCATCAGAAGAGATGGATCCTGCCGCGAGCAGGCCTCCACCCCAGCTCGGCGTCGCTGTCGGCTGAGCACCAACCTTTTTGCCACCGCCAGAGTTGGCCGACATCGTTCGTGAGACCGGGTGGGTAAAGCCGGTAGGTCCAGGACCAGAAACGGCAGTAGGATCGTTCATCACCAGCGCCGTCACGCGGAACGCCTCCGCACCCGATCGTCTCCGTCCGGGCAGCCGACATCGGTCGTGAACAAAGTCCGTAGCTGCCTTCTGAGACGCTGCCGATGCTGTCGAGACCGTGACAGAGTTGCCACCGAGGCCCATGATGGTGGCCGATGATTTCATCTGACTGCCTGAGCCGTTTGACGAGGTGAGAGAATCATCGTGGTGACGTCCAATCCTCTTGAACCAGTCCTTAGAGCTAGACTCCCCAGCGTTGTTACCACCGACGGAAAATCCCCCGTTCCCCCCGTCTTCGTGATTGTAGAGCAGACCACGAGCACTGGCGGCGTTTGCAATCTTACGGTACCAAGATTGAGATGCTTGCGGCGCAGGTGGAAGCTGCAACGATGCAGACGGCGTTGCCGATTGCTGATGTTGCTGCTGTAGATTGTGAGCAGAAGCCTGAGGCGTCATGCCTATCAGCGAAGGCGGCACCGTAGCTGTTGGTGTCAGGAGAGGACTGAGCGGCAACTCAAAGTCATCAGGCATCGGAATCAAGGCTGAGGCTTGAGAGTGGTTCTGGTTTAGACGTGCAGCATGCCCAGACTTGCCGTGGTGACTGTGATGGAACAGGGGCAGATGGTGGTGATGATGGTCTGCTTGACTTTTTGAGGCCGCCGAATCATCCTCGTCCTCGTCCGCAGACGCGAAAGGGACGAAGGTGATACGGATATAGCGGGTGATCGGCCTTGGCGCATTGTGCAGCTGGAACAGCGGCAGCGGGATGGTCATCGTCAAGCTGCGGGGAGGGACAGAGTCCAAACCACAGAGGTCGGCATGAGCCCGTCGCCGGCCAGAGGATGTACTCGAAGCCGGCATCAGGGTGGCCGTCTGTGCCATGGCGTTCGTATCCCATGGCGCGCCCATCTTTTCGCTCATGCCCGGGACAGCGGATTGATAGCTAGGCGACTTTCCGAAACTCTGCCGTCGACTGTGGGGCCGACTACCAAGCTCGGACCCGGACACGGCCGGCTCAAGTGAGAGCGTAGACACGATCGCAGGATGAGATACATGCAGCCCGCTTCTTGGCAGTGATGACACGTGCGGAGATGATTGCATCGATGGTGATGTCGTAGCCGAGGAATTGGCTTGGCGAAGGGCCAAGGACCGAGGAGGTGAGTCCACACGTGATGCAGCAGCATCACGGATGGAGGCACGCAGAGCCGGCTTGGATCGAGTCCTTCGCAACGTCTTCGCCACCTGAGATGCCGATGGAGGGTACGGCGACTGGGAGAGTGACATGGGCCCACCGTACAAAGAGCTTACCGCGGCCGTCGAGGCGGAGCCCAGTGGCAGTGAGCCATTGTAAGGGCGAGCAGTGGTAGTCGGGGCCGGCGTGATAGGCAGAGCAGCCCCAAAGGCACTCGAGGCAGACAGAATCGACTGTGAAAAGTTCAGCTTCTCGCTCTGTACGCTCCCATTCCGCATCTGCGTAGATTCGGCCGAGGTATTGGACCCAAAGCCGAGTCCCACCACTGAGCTGCCGCTCCTGCTACTCGGGCCACTCGAGACAGACAAGGAAGCTGAGCCGCGGGCATTCTGGCTGCCGTGTCGGCTTGTGCTTCCACCACCGGAAGACAGGGTGACAGACTCGGAATCGAACGGATCGTAGAATCCTCCAAAATCTGTCAAATCCGAGTCGGCAGCTCTCCTCCGCTCCGCCAGAGTCATTTTGGCATTGTTGTCCGAGCCGGATACCGCCGTGGTTCCACTTCCGACACCACTCGAATTTGCCCAGACAGAGTCGACCAGATGTGACTTGAGCGCCGAGCCTTCATTGCCCGTCCTGAACGCGGCGCGAGCCATTTTCCGATGTGCGTCCGGATGGGCTAAGACAACGGCGTGGTCCGGCGCACTCGGCAGCTTTGGATTCTCAACATGGTCCGAAAGGCCAGCGACATTTGAGTTTGCGCGCAAGAACCGGAGATTGAACATCGTGGTTTCTGCAAACGGGGAGACCGAGTTGTGCCCGCCCTTGGGGTTTGGCCCGTGACCGGATGCCGCGTCCAAAAAGTTGAGCCCGTCTTTGGTACTGTCACTCCGCTGCGTATGGACATGATCCGTCACCACCACAGTGCGCGCTTCCGTGCACGCGACCCTGTGCTCATCCTGTCCGGGCCGGAGAGCTTCCAGAGGGGTCACGATCCACTTCCGAGGCTGTCCCACGAAGCGAGCTACCGCCCATGAGATGCCCGCACTGGCACGGCAAAACTCCGAGGCGGAAGCCAGTCGGAGCTGAGAGGTTGGCGCATCTGGTCGGACAGGGCCGATGATGCAACCTTCCCAATCATCAGGGTTGCCCATATTGATCGATTGCATTCCCATTTCCTCAATGGAGAGGATGTCGAGAGTCTCCATCGGATCCGAATTGCGAGCTTTGAGAGTCGCTGGCCACGCTATTCTGGCATCGACCGCTTCGGCTTCGTCTTCCCCGTCATGCGACTCGGTACGTGGCGACGACGCGCATCCATCGAAGATTTCACCCGCGGTAGATTCGTACTGACGGCTCAATGTCGACCCTCCTACCGCCAAAGCCGATTGCGGGCCCAACTTGACGGAGCCAGTGTTGGATCGACTGCGACCTCCGTGACCAGTCGAGGAGCCACTGTCCCGATCTCGAGCCTTACTAGGTGTCACACCCAGGCTCGCAAACCCGCCCAAGACTTGTTCTTGCTCGTAATCTTGCCATGTCTCCTTTCGTTGGCCTAGCACATCCTCAGCACGGAGGGGCGCCAGGGTCGATGACGATTGTTTCGATCCGCCGGAGGAATGTCGCCGTGAATCTTTCGTTCTCTGTTCGGCCTCGAGTGATTGCGCAGGTCTGTAGGACGGGTCCACTTCTTTTCGCCAACCTGCACTTCGGATTCCCTCTTCGCGATCCTCCTCCTCGATCGACAGCGGTAGCGGCAGATTGCTTCTCCTTCTTGGAGATTTCCTGTCAAGAACTGCTTCCGTGTCCAGAATTTCGTGACAGTCTTCGCACTCTGCCCGCAAGTGCGCGAAGAAGCTGTCTTGGGGGCCATCCTCCGCATCGTCCAAGGAGCTATGTTGATGATGGTGATGTAAATGGTGATGATCTTGCCCGTGGTCGTGAAAAGGCGGCGAAGAATGCATTGTCCCGGATATTGGGGCCGTGGGGTGATGGCTCAATTTGGAGAAGAGCTTCTTTTCCGTGCCGTCACCAGATTCGGATCTGAATGGTATCCCTGCCAAATCAGAATCAGTCGCAAAGTGACCTGGTGGTGAGACACAGGCTACCGAGTCGGAGCCTTGTAACAATGGAGGGGCAGTTCGGAGCTGTCCAGGCATGGAAGCATATGTTGGGACGTGCCGGTCCATGACGATAGGGCCGGCCGCAGGCGACAAGGGCGCATGTCGGTCTTTGCTGCCCTTGTCTCTGCGTAGCTTGACACCAGATATTGATTGACTTTTGAGAGAACGAGGCGTCTTGCTCGAGTTTGGCGGGTAGGAAGGTGAGCGCGGGCCTTGGGCTGATGTTGTTGTCGGACTGCCCAGGTTGAGTAGCATGTCTGGCCGGGCAGCCGTCTGCGACGGAGGAAATGTCGGAGACAGTGGGCTGGGATGCGCCTTTTCATGTGATTTTGAGCGCATGATAGCAGATGCCGACACACCTGGCGCAGGCACAAGGCCGGAATCGAGCGCTGCACCGTCCTGTCGTGCTGTTCGACCACAGGATAGTGTCAGATGTGTGTATCAGTCGCAGCGTGACAGGACCTTTCACCTACCAATCCAAAAAAGGAGAGGGATAAGAGAGTAAGCTAAAGAATGAGCTCCAAAGGCGATTCGGGGCCAGGCCGCGGAGGATAAGGTGAGAGGAATCGAATCCGCCGGAACTTCCGAGGTTCGGCTTCACTTGGCTATGTGAGAAAATATGCGGTGAGCCCTGCACAAGGTGCCGAGACGGAAAGACGCGAGAAATGAGCTACATGGTCCACATACCTCAACCACGCGAGCTTCGGTTCTCACTCACAATGAAGTGACTTGAATTGATCGAGGCCGACTTGGATGAGTTTGCCACGAAAGGCGCCGAAACGCGCGGATTGCTGGACGGGGTGGTTGCGATGAGCCAGGTTTTGGACCGTCGCAAAGTTGGAGAGGGAGCTCACACCTTGGAAGACGGAGGATATGACTGCAAGTCAGACAAAGATGCCGGCGCAGCCCTCTCTCGGGCCCGAGTTGACAATCTCAAGTGGAAAGGGGCAACGACCGACTGTCGCGCTGGCGATGAGGATTTGGTAGAAAGCTTGTAGGAATTCCTTTTGAACAAGCCAAGACTCCGGAGGGATCGAGGGGGAGAACCCGTCGGGTGAACGACGCGTGTGATGGAAGAAAGGAAAGGCGTGGGAAGCGTGGCGCCTGTGCCTGGAGATGTCACAAACCTTGCTGGCAAAGGGCGTCGGTTCCTGAGAGTGACAGGGTCCGATCGACCTGACGCTCTCGGTTGACAGCGTTTTGGGTTGCGACGGGTTGGAGTGGAGGGGAAGATGGAGGTAAGGTTGGGGGTTCGAGGATGCTTAAAGGAGGAGCCAGGGCAATGAACAGTGTGGCTGCTGCTTGCTTCACTAAGAACCGAATGAGGAACAGCAGCTGCACAGCTATGGATTGGATGGGACTCTGCGGTATGCAGGGCAATAATGTGCGAACCCTTTCCAGGTGGTTGCTGCAAGGTGTGTGTGTGTGTGCACTGTGCAGTGTGCAGTGTGAGTCTGGATGTATGCACGAAATCGATGTGCATGCGGGCGAGCCGCGGAAGTTGAACAAAGACAAAAGAAATTGAAAAGTGCGCCGGGTTGAGAGAGGTGCAGCCAGCAGAGAAACATCGTTCGATAGGGTTGGCCAGGGCAGACAAGAGTCCAGGGTCAATCAGCTCTGTTGACACATCTATAAAACTTGTCAATGAGTTGGGCTCTTGTCTACTACTCACGGGTCCGCTTCCTTCCCTGATTGATTCGCCTTGATGGAGAGCGAGGGGTGTGCAGGTGGGCGGGCTTGTATCGGAGTGGATGAGGCGTGTAATGTGATGCGATGCAATGCAACGCAATGCAGCTGGGAGTACAGTCGCCGAGAGCCCACGTCTCTTGCTGCAGTCGGACTTTGGGATCGGGTGTCGAGGATGTTTGTTCTGACTCTTTCGCGTCTTTCCCAGCAACCAAATGAGGGGGAAAGAGGAGAGAGGAGGCGCCAAGCCAGATGAACAAAGATCGAGCCTGAGTGTGACCTTGAGCCGTTTCCTTTGGAGCTGCAGGGTGAATGATGGTCGTCGTGGTCTTCCAAATGGAAGACAGAAGGAACGAGGAAGCGAACGACCAATGCAGAAAGACCTCGGAACTGGTCCCCGGCTGTGAGTGAGTGACTGAGAGTATGGACGCGAGGGTGCAATTAAAGTGGAGCAGCAGAAGTGATAAAAACCATTGGAATTGAAGATCAATATGCCCTCGTTGGGGAGACGGAACAAAGCCAGCAATCAATCATTGAAAATACTGAATCACCAAACACTGCTCCTGTGCCCGCATCTGGTCTTTCCCCCCCCCCTTACTCACTTTGCGTCCGCTTCCTTTGTTGCCAGGGATCTGAAACCAAACTTCCAGCCAGCCCGCACCAAGGCCGCACTAAACATGAAACCAATTAGACATCGATGGCTTGACAGGTGGGCCAAGGCAACATGGACTCCCACTTTAGCGCAAATCTGGTCTATTGGCTCTCTCTCTGGATCACGCTAGTCGCCCACCCAGCTTCGGCCCGAACCAAGCTCAACCTTTTCCCACGACTGGTGTCCCTGTGCAGCGTGTGGCTTCCCCCGTTGTTGTCTATTCTCCGCGCAACAGACATCTTCTGTTACAATGACACTCCTACATCGACATTGTCAGCCTCACCGGCAACAAAGGCGCCAACCTCAGCCACCGCCCGCCGAGCAGCCCCGAGCATCATCTTCAGTTCCACCGAGTCCTCCTCCCTCTTTACCCCGATCACAAAGCCATCCCCCTTCTTCTCCGACTCCGAATCTCCACCGCCGTCGCTTTTCTTCTCCTGACCGAGCGGGACCCTGACCTCTTCAGCATGCGGACGCCCAGCTTTGCTTGCCGCTGCCGCAGCCTTCGACCTTGCGTCTTGCTGCGCCGACATCGCTCGCTTGATAAGGAATCCTTGCAGCTGCGCCATCGATAGCTTTCGCTCCGGGATCTGAGCCGCGAACTCATTTGCCAGCTTGACCAGCGCCGGGTGGAAGATGCTGTCTTCAAAGTCCGGGTCCGAGGGGCCCTTTATGTTCCTCACTTGAACCGTCGGTGAGGTTGCGTTGCCATTCGAGGTGGGAGCTGCATCGGCCCTCGACCGGACAGGACTGCCGAGTTCCGCGTGGTGGGCCACCGTCTCCTCGTATGCCCGCTTAGCCTCGATCAGCCGCTCATCCAGCTCTTGCGCCGACAGTGTCGTGAAGATGCGCATAAATAGGCCCCTGGCCTGTCGCCGACTCGCATTCCGATACTCGACCCGGACATCGATTCGACCCGGCCGGATCAGGGCAGGGTCTAATCTCTCAATGTGGTTCGTCGTCGCAAATACCACCCGGTTCTCGCTCGATGCCGCACCATCGAGCAACTGCAGCAGCGCCGAGAACGTCACCCGATTCTCCGAGCCGATCGTGTCGCCCTCCTTCTTCTGCTCATCCTCCGCACCCCCCGCGTCTGTCCTTGACCGACCAACAAAGGCTGCATCAATGTCCTCCAACAGCAAAATACAGGGGGTCTCGCAGTCGCCCGCAAGCTCGATCAAGAGCTGCTCGTCTAGACCCTTCTGCGCCAAGCTCAACGCATACACATTCAAGTTGAGTTCTCCCGCAATCGCCACAATGCTCGACGTCTTGCCCGAGCCAGGAGGTCCATAGAGCAGATATCCTCTCCGGTGAGGCACGCCTCTCTGTGCGTAGAACGACCGCATCCGCTTCGAGAGGAAGGCCCGAATGTCCGACAGCAGTGCCTCTTGCGTGCGACCCTCGAGCAAGACGGAGCTGAACAGTCTCTTGGGCCGAGAGGTGACCATCTCCCAGGAGCGATCGTTGGGGTCGGAGACGTAGACCCGAGTCTTGTTTGTGTTCTCGCGCGAGTACAGGAATCGGGCGTGTTTGAGAAACTCTTCGAGAGGCGTCCGTGAGCGGGACAGCGTGGAGAGGTCAGACAGGTACTTTTCGTTTCCATAAGGTGTCTTTCTCTCCTCCTTTCTCGAATCAAGCCAAGCATAGGTCAGCGCATGAGGAGTAAAGGGAACCACCCGCATGCACGCCAGCTGTAATCTTCTGAACAAACGCCCGACTTTGCCTCCTGACCGGTTTCGAAGTCTGAGAGCATCGAAGAAGCTCGGGTAGATCTTGCCAGTTTTTGGATTGATGAAGAAGCCGACCTCGCACTCCATGGGCAAGCCCTCGATCAGGGGCAGGTCCTGCCCTCTTGCAATTGCCTCGTCTTCCTCCGCGCTGTGAGCCTCGACGGTGAAGCGATTCAGCCGCTTGCCGATCTCGGCTTTCCGGATGGCCCGCTGGACCCAGAAGTAACTCGGTGTGTGATTGTCCCGACCGAGTTCGACAGTGGTGACGAAGAATCTTCGGACCAGAGTCGACGCATTGTCGAGTAGCGAGCGAGCGTAGGCAATGAAGAAGCCGATGAGCAGCAGACGAAGGCCACCCGTGTTGGAGCCACTTCCTGTCAGGCTGGCAAGCACGTTCTGCGCCAGCGTGAAGGGAGTGACGGGCCCTGCGTCTTCCCCTGACGAGTCGCTGGCGCCTTCCTCAGAATTGGGGTTGGTCAGGGAGTTGGCACCAGCTGCGCTCAGAGCACCGAGGGCCAGCCCGCCGACTGGATTGGCCAGTGAAGCAATGAAGCCATACCGCTGCGCGAGCTGTTGGAGGAGAGCAGTAGTGGACTGTGTATTGGTGGTGTTCTTATTTTTTTGCGCGGGTTGCTGCTGCTGCGACTGCGATGATTGGGATGAAGTTCCGTTCGACTGAGCTTTTGTAGAGTCGTCCGTCATCTGTAGTGTGTAGACTCGAAATAGCCAGTAGGTCGTCGCAGAAGTGATATGATTGAGAGAGAAGCAGACGCTGCTGAAAGACTTGAGGTATCTGCGTCGAGTGGGAAGAAGAAGGGAAGCCTCTTTCTGGGACGGCGTCTGTTTAAGAGCGGGCGCGCAGTCAGCAAGGGCAGAACTTTACATCCTGCGGACATGACTCACCTTGAACTGAGCTCTATATGTGGGATATATGTATGCAGCAGACGGATGAATAGTCGCAGCGGCGGATGAGGAGGACAATGAGCCCGACCAACAGAGACTGCGCGCGAGGATGGTCGAGTCAGAAATGCAGAGCCTCTATTGATTGATCATGCTGTGGATCTCTTCGTCATCTGTGCGGGGCATGTGGACGTCCGACAGCCGGGGCGGGGCGTAACAGTGATAGTTCAAAAAACGCTTTTAACGCACTCAATTTTCACATATTCCTAACCTTCTCAACCACGTCCGAAGAATGAATGGGAATCCGGACCATCCTCACTTGCAATTGTCCACAACCCATATTCACACTGCAAGATGTCTGCTTCAAAAGCTGGTGAGAGCTACCTGTCTCGACGTCGGGGATATATGGAATTCGCTAGCTCACTAGGCGGTTTCCACCTCTTCGCCTTGATGCTACCTTCATGCAGAGAGGCCAATCGTCTTCTTCGACATCACAATTGGGGACAATCCACCACAACCAGCGGGCAGGATCAAGATGGAATTGTTCTCCGACATTGTGCCAAAGTGTGTGACAGCCCTTTCTTGGTCGCTCAGGCTGACTTTCTTCCCTTCTAGGCCCGAATGCCGCTGACACTTCTACATTGTAACCCCACCCTAGAACCGCAGAAAACTTTAGACAATTATGTACGGGCGAATACAGGTGAGGCCCTTGAGTCAAAGACAGCGTCAAGCTGCCTAGTTGTAGAGGTTGCAGCGCTGATCACGTACTGGGCCACCCACCAGACCAAACCACCAGCCAGTCGGGTACAAGGGCGCAATTTTCCACCGCATTATCAGAGATTTCATGTGCCAGGGTGGCGACTTTATCAATGCAGACGGCACAGGCAGCACGAGCATCTACGGAGACAAGTTTGCGGACGAAAACTTCGAGGTCAAGCACACCGGTCCCATGCTTCTCTCGATGGCCAACTCGGGCCCAAACACGAATGGATGCCAGGTGAGCCAGCTCCGCTTCCCGTAGTTTTAGTGCTTGCTCATGCTTCTGCGTCCTTCAGTTCTTTATTACATGTGCGCCGGCTGAATATCTGGACGGCAAGCATGTAGTGTTCGGGAAGGTATGTGTCTCGAATCGGTGCTGCATCCAAGGCTGGCTCTGACATGCTCCGATGTGGTGCGTGCTTTCCAGGTGGTCGACGGGTCTCTGACCGTGAGACGGATGGAAAACGTCCCAACCGGAGCCAACAACCGGCCAAGAATGACAGTCAGAATCGCAGGTGAGTGCGGGCTGATACTCACCGAACTGAAGCGAGCATACATTCAACCTGGCCTCCAATTCTCTGCTCTCAGAATGCGGTGAAATGTGAACAATTGTACCAGGGGAGCATTGCTGTTGTTAGAACGAAGCCAACTACCACCTTTGCATGTCGTTGTGAAATATGCTGCAGCGTGTCCACACCTTGACCTGTCCACTGAACAAAGATGGCTGGTGACACGGCTTTGCTTATTGAGAAGGTTGCATAGCTACATGATGAAGAGGCTGAAAGTGGCATGGGAGGAGAGCCTCATCCGCGACGGCATCTGAGGCCGTTGCAAATTCTGTCCCATCGTGCAAGGCAGTTGACGATGAAGAGAGCGCGGACGGTATACAAAGTCTGGGAAACTTCCAGACACAGCTTAGTGGCCGGCAACCTCACGTTGCTTGCGGCGCTGTAGTAAGAGAGGTAATGGTACCGTCAGTGTGCTGTTCGGATGATGCTGCCGACGGCCACAGCAGATACTCACTTGATCACGCTCCTCAGTAATGGTGAGCTTGACACCACCACCCTTGGGCATCGAGACCCAGGGCTTGCCTCCGTCACCGATGACGAAAATGTTGCTGAGACGGGTGGAGAAGTCCCGGCCGATGGGGTCGCGAACGTGTACAATCTAGAGTGTGCCAATGAGAACGCGCAGATGCCCACCCGCAGCGCATACAACCACGTCCCACGAACACAAGACAGACAGCATCGCATGGCCATGTCGAGGTGAGTAGGGAAAGGTGAAGCAACGTACGAGACGAAGCATATGGCAAGCACGAGAAAGGGTTGGGAAAAAGGGGAGAAGAAAATACGTACGATGAGCAAACCTTGTTCTTTCTTTCTCACAACCCGAGCGTGGTAGACCAACGTGCTGCGGAGCACGAGGTCGGCAGCTGGGGCACTTGGGCGTCATAGAGGATGGAGCAAACAGAGGGGCCGCTGCGAACAACCCCAAAGTTCCCATACCTCTCAGCCGCAAGGCGGAACCAAGCAACTCACGTCGAATCCACCGGGGTGCTTCTCCCGGCCGAGGATAACACCGGCACGGCCCTGGTTACGACCACCGGTAACAATGACGTTGGCGCCAGTGTCAAACTTGATGAACTCCGCGAGCTTGTTGTTCTCAATGTCAAACTTGACGGTGTCGTTGACCTTGATCAATGGGTCGGGGTAGCGGATGGTTCGGCCATCGTGTG
This sequence comes from Tilletia horrida, assembly GCA_001006505.1. NCBI lineage: Eukaryota > Fungi > Basidiomycota > Exobasidiomycetes > Tilletiales > Tilletiaceae > Tilletia > Tilletia horrida. The sequence goes on from LAXH01000001.1 coordinate 329,886, forward strand.
TGAGGATGTATGGGACGCCCTTGGCGCCGAGGAGCACCTTCTTGACCTTGAGGAGCTTGTACTGAGCCTCCTCGGCGGTGATGCGGTGGACAATGAAGCGGCCCTTGACATCGTACAGGATGCGGAAGTGCTCGCCCGACTTCTCTACGGAGACAACGTCCATGAAACCGGTGGGGTAGGTAGGGTCAGTGCGGACCTTGCCGTCGACCTTGATGAGGCGCTGGGCAGTGATGGCAGTGACCTCCCGGTTGTTGAGGGCGTACTTCAGTCTGTTGCGGAGCAGGATGACGAGAGGTAGCGACTCGCGCAGCTTGTGGGGACCGGGGGAGGGGCGGGGGGCGTATGTGCCGGACAGCTTGTCCAGGAGCCAGCTGCTAGGGGCAGCCAGCCTCTTCATGTGCTTTCTAGGTCCGCGAGCCATCTTGTATGTGTCGAAATCCGAGGTGCCTTGATGTCGAGATGGATGGAGGGAGCGTGTCGGCCGGTCAGACGAGCTGTTGAGGAGCTTCGAAGATTGGAAGAAAAAAGTACTCGGCCGAATCAACACCACGAATGATTGTTGCATTCAAATTCAAACTCCGTCTCCACTGTCATCCACGTGGCAATTCGGATCTCGCTTCCACCATGCACTCACTGGTGCTTCCGGCTCATCTTCCTCCATGCACTTCATCCATTCCTGGGGTCTGAAGCTGTCACTTTCGGACGCGACAATGATACGCTGACCATTCGCAAAATAGAAAATCATGAAAGTTTCAGGAGCTCGAGCCGATCGCCACATCTTCACAAGCTGTTTCCTTGCGCCTGTCTGGCACAGCGAACCCCTCTCACATCGCCGAGGGGAATCGAATCAGGTACAGAATGGTGTGAATTTCGTCCTCATTAGGTGCAGAAGCATGACTGTGAACAAATCAGGGGTTAGACTTGACCCACTCCACACCCTTGGCAATGTCCTTCTTGAGCTGGGGAACAGCAGCCTCGAGCAGCTTCTTCTCCTCTGCCGAGGTCGAGCCGAGGTCGTGAATCTTCTCAACACCGTTGGGGCCGAGCTCAACGCGAGAGGCGAAGAACTCGGGCAGCTCAGAGTTGGACTGCTCAACGTAGGTGTACTCCTCAATGCCCTTCTCGCCGTTCAGGGCGCGGATGAGGCTGCGAAGCAACAGGTGATGATTAGCACGCAACGAACAGGCAGAGCGACGCGTGTCCAACCAGACATGCTGGAATACTCACTTTCCGCTGAAGACGGCAGCAGCGTAAGCCATGGAGAGCGTAGCGGAACCAGCACCGTCCTTCGCCTTGACAACCTCGTCACCACCAAACTGAATGCGGTGGACGAGCTTCTCATATTGCTCGCCAGCCTTGACCGATGAGCCTTGGGCGACCTGGGAGAGAAGGGGAACAATGGTGACACCGGAGTGACCACCGACGACGGGAACGTTGACATCCTTGGGGGGCACGCCAGCGATGCCGGAGAGGAAAGTGGAGGCACGGGTAACGTCCAGGGTGGTGACACCGAACAGGCTGCGAAAGGAAGGCTCCTGTTTCAGCGCCTAAATGTGGAAAAGAACGCGAGAGCTGACAGACACTCACCGCTTGGGGTCGTACACGCCAGCGGACTTGAACACCTCAGCAACAATGGGCACTGTGGAGTTGACAGGGTTCGAGATGATGAGGAGGTGGGCCTTGGGCGAGACCTTGGCAGCTGCCTTGGCCAGATCCCGGACAATGGACGCGTTTGTCTGTGTTGCGCAAGCGGGATGATAAGACGTTAGTGCCATTATGTATGCTAGGAAAGCAGGACCATGTTGCTCACGTTGAAAAGGTCGTCACGGGTCATGCCGGGCTTTCGTGGGACACCAGCGGGAATGACAATGACCTCGACGTCCTTGAGCGCAGCCTCGAGGCCGCCCTCAGGACCGTCAGGAGAATAGCCGGTCACCTTGGCGGGGGTGTTCACGTGTCCGACATCAGCAGCGACACCGGGAGCGAGACGGATATCGTAGAGGCGGAGGTCGGTGACATTTGGGTCCTGCTTCAGGAGGAGAGCAAGCTGTAGGGTTGTCACACAGACTTGAATCAGTCATGCTGAACGATGCTGCCGCGCTGATGCGACAAAGAAGCAAGATACGATGCGCAGATCGGATGTTGCCAGGTAGCGTGCAGCATTTGCACTCACAGGTTGTCCGATACCACCGGCAGCACCAAGAACGGCGACCTTGCGGTTAGCCGATGCGCTCGAGGAGAACGCACGAGCGACGGCACCGCTGGTCGAGGACCGGATAGCGGATCGGAGGAGAGAAGTGGCAGGAGCAGCACCGAACATCTTTATTGTAGAGGCAGGACGAGGGATGGAGATGGCAGCCAGTCAAACACAAGGATGAGGAAAGAAGGAGAGAAGCACAGGCATCAACGATGCTGATGCCAAAGCAAAATGTCCAACCGGCATCTTCCGGCCGCGTTCTCCGCGGCCGATCTTCGAGCGAATGCTGATCACGTGCTTGTCAAGAGCATGACGCCACATCACGTGCCCACCAAATTTTGGCTGCGCTTGGACGCGTTCCGACACGCGGTCGCGTTGAGCGCGACGGCGGCCGATTTGGAAAGACGAGCAGCTCGTCGACACTCGACAGCTCCGAGAACGAAGACAGGGCAACGCTTCGAACATGCCGCCTGGACCCGGGCTCAAGCCCAATGTGCTTTCTCTGCAGCGCTGGTCCTCCCAGACCCTGATTCTGCTATCCACTTCGGTTGGCCTCAGCGTGAGTGGCACCACCTGCTCTACCTCGCTCAAGCAACGTCGTCGAATACTGAGGCCACTGCACTGCTCCTCGATCCCTTCTCAGACTTACATTCTCGGCTTCAGTGCCGGACACAAAGCTGGCCTACGGAAAGCCTCGGAAGGCGCTGCCCTTGGCGTTCCTTTGTCCAACCTACCATCTGGCGTCCCTGTCCCTGCTTCTTCTGCGCCCGTTCCCTCATCGCCAGCACAGTCTGGACGCGCGCCGCAGTGAAATGTATCTCCATGATCGCAAGCTCCCAATGCATGTCCGCGACTGAGATCAGCCCTGCGACATCGAGTGTGAGAGCTGCCCAGTCAGGCGAGGACGCTCAAGAGTCGAGAGTGCTCGGAGCCTTTCAGAATATAGTTCATGCAGCCATTATGATGCTCTCTGGTTTCCCTCTCCTGTTGCATGTCTCTCAACATCAAGACGACTTTGTCTTGAACTCAACCCTTCCAACCTCGCAGTACCTGACTTCCTGACGATGAGTAAAGCTGCCAGTGCCGCTGCGGCCGCCGCTGCCGCAGCAGCAGCATCGGCTGCAGCCGCTCGAGAAGCAGCAGAAGAACAAGCCCGCCTGCCTCGTGAGTAGTTCTGCCCCCCACTCTGCAGGAAGCTCTGCTGGCGCTGACCTCTCACCAAACCTGTTCCGCCTACTGCCAGCCCGCGAGATCGACTTTTCCACCTTCTCGGACGAAGCGCTTCATGCATACGTGACCCACTACAAGTTGACCCCGCACTATCCGCCTCGAGCCCTCTTCACCTCTGCGGTTCAGTGCTCCTCTGTGCCACGCGTCGCAGCCACACCATCGGATGAGGATGACGATTCTGCAGAGCGAGGCAGTGACCAAGACGACGATGATGACGGGGAAGAAAATGGTGATGATGAGGACGAGGATCAGATCGAAGGACGTCCACCACGGAAAAGGCGGCGCAAGAGACACAACCAGTCTCGGAGGGAGACATCAGCAAGTGCACCAGAAAACACAAACAGCTCATTGATCTCAACGGCGCACATCTTGCCAAACGGAGGGCCTTCTCGCAAACGAGCAGCCGCTGTGGCCGCTGCTGCGGCCGTAACTGCCTCATCGTTGACAGGCTCGTCTGCGGCTGGTGTCGGAGATAATAATGGTCCTGCACCGAATATGTTGGGTGAACAAGATCGATACGGGACTGTGCCTCTTGAGGAGCCCGATCCAGAGGATGCGGCAGCTCTGGAACAGCTCGCAGACGGAACGGCAGCTCGGGCCTACCTGAGTCAAGCGGTCAGGCGGCATTTTGATAGCCTACCAGCTCCAAAAGAAGGCGAGGTCGTAGTAGGGTTTCTTTATCGGGCCAAGATCCGAGGTGAGTTGCCTAGATTTGGATCTATGCGAGAAGGACTCGCAGCTGCATAACATATCTGCGTTCTGACTGCCTGCTCTGTATTCCAACAGACAAGGTGCTGAAGATCGCCGACTACGCCCCTGCATGATGCTCCATCAATCTGTCGCGGCCCGCTCGATGTTCGTACTCCATTCTCCCTCTTGTTTCCCCCTTTCATCAGTCTGTCATTGTGCTGTGCGTACCGAGACAGAAGTCAGAACCCATTCTGTTAGACGAATGTACATTGCAGGGTTTTGCTGGATGCATGACAATGAAGAACGGTGTCGAAAGGAGAGGAAAAGGCCCTGAACATCACTGGGGCGGTCTGGGTGGAACACCTCCGAAGCTGAAGATAAAGCAGATTGCAAGTCAGCAACGAAGGGCATGGAATGCATTCTATAAAAGTCAGCACTCACCCTGGTGGTGGAGGTCGGAAACCGGGAGGTCCTTGCGGCACTCCGAAGCCAGGAGGAGGTGCTCCCATACCCGGAGGAGGGCCTCCAAACCCTGGTGGAGGCCCGCCAGGTCGGAATCCAGGGGGAGGCAGACCGCCGGGAGGAGGACCCATGCCCGGTGGGGGGCCCATGCCTGGTGGTGGTCCTGCACCTCCATATGCGACTGGTCTTGCTGCCATTGAGGGCGGAGGCACACCACCTGGAGGAATCCCACCTGCCAGACCCATTCCTCGTCCTGCGGGCATGCCGCGTCCCGGTCCAGGCACCAATTGCGCCGGAGCCGCAGTCTTGTCCTCTGGTGGTGGACCCTCTACACTGATGCTGACAATGGTCTCTCCCCTCAAAATGATCAGGCCGAGTGTCCGCTTCTGCAATGGTTCTGGCACCTTGACCTTGTCTTCGTCCTCTTCGTCATCGTTGGCGCCGCCCTTGCCCCCCTTCTTGCCAGCGCGCTTGAAAGCTCTGAACTCTTGTGCTGTGATGTGCAAATCATTGAGTCAAAATCAGATCGTGTAACAAGAACTGCACTGGGAGGAGGGGCCGATGCTCACAATCAGCAAGGACGAGGTTCATATGTTGGTCAAACGCGAGCATTTGACCTGTGATTTGCCTAGCATCGCTCAGTGTGACGCGCAGCCGATAATTGATAAGCGACATCATCTTGCCGCCCTTGCGTGTTGTAGACTGCAATGAGCAAATGATGAGAGTCAGTTTCATCCACTGGGCAGACGCGCGCAGCAAGCCATCCGACGCACCATCTTGGGCAGGTGTCAGTCTCCGGTGGAGGCGACCAGGGCGAGACAAGGGGGGAGCGGTCTAGGTCCTTAGTGGGCGATGTGCACTTTGAAGATGATGGTGTCGATGTTGAGTATCGAGAGCGAACGATTGCATCCAAATCTTCCTGAATTGGAGAGGATCAAATCGAGTGTGTTGCGTAGTGTTTCATTATAGCAAACAGGCTCAAACTCCCGATCTGTCCTGGGCATGTAGCGCAGGGGTAGCGCGCTTCCTTCGCATGTTCGAGATAGGAAGAGGTCGTGGGTTCAAATCCCATCTTGTCCATCTTTTTGCAACTCAAGACTACTCTCAAGACTCCGCCTGAAGGGTCACCTTTTGTCACTCACACTGGCCCAGTGCGAGAGCGAGTGTGGCCATGACCAAATGAGACAAGTTGCAAAGTGAGTATGGGGTCTTTGCTCCAGTCAGGAAGCGGGAGGATTGAATGCTGAGCCCACGCGACCAACACAAACCTTGGAAGAACGCGAGAGCAACACGGGGCGCCTTGGGAAAAGGCAGGACGCGTCTGAGCCTCTCCACCACTGAGCGACTGCCGCTCCAATGCCTGCGCGTCCGCCCTTCAAGCCGGCGCCTTCGCTCAAGCCGGCCGAGGCGGCAGCGAAAGCAGCAGTGACCAACCGTACACTCTCCAACCTCATCCCCAAGGTCGTCGCGCGTGTTCCGCCGCCTGCTCCGCTCTCCGACACTGTCAAGGCGCTCAGACGGAACTACAAGTTTGCAGCCGTCTGCCAATTCCTCTTCACATTCGGTGACACCATTCTTGTGGGCGAAGAATCTGACTCCAAGGTACATACCATGCATACACATGCTAGACAGTCTGGCGTTCTCCAATCATCGGTGGAGCTGATCCATACTTTTGCCCGTGCTCGTCATGGACCCTTTGAACCCTCACACAGACGCTGGAAAGCGCGCTCGACGGGAAGGACTCTAGCTATGTGCCCAAGCTATGCATTCGCATCTTACAGACTCTCACCTTGAACCGCAACATAGAGTATGTGCAAGCGCGACTCCCCCCACATCACACCCTCATCGCCGGCCTTGAGCCTGAGCTAACGCCAAAACTTCTCTTCTTGGTTGTGCAGCACTTCAAGCTACATTCAAGCGCTTCAAGCGCAGGCAGACAAGAGAGCGCATCGCTACTTACCCGTTTCAAACACCCTCAAGCCTCGCCCGCCGAAAGATTCCGATCCGTTTCCAACTCTTCCGTCTCTCGCCGCTGCAGTGCCGCTGTCGCGTGCGGAAGTCAAACATGAGCCAGTAAAGGCCGAGAATCCTGCAGACGCGCTCCCTTCGACCGGCTCCAGTGATATGAAGCTTGAAGAAACGCCTGTCAAACTCGACGGCGTCGAAGGATCTAACACAGCGCCAGACGCTGCCGACCAAGCCTCCAAAGAGGTCGAGCCCGTCCCGTTAATAACTGATATCACCACACTCCCCGCTGCTGACCAAGTAGATGTCCTTCATACCTTGTGCGAGTGGCACATGATGGACCCAGACCGGTTACGCAAATTGTTGAAGTCTGAAGATGATCCGCAGAGCTGGGTTCGTATGGATCGGCCCCATTCCTTGAGACTGACAGCATCTTGCTGACATTCCTGCCCCCGCTACAGAGAATCGAGCCGATCGGGTGGGATGCGCAGGACAATACCTACTATCTGTTCGACGGTAAGTTGCCGCGTCCGTGGCATGCACGGCTATCCGAAGGCCAGGATGTTCTGACGCGTGTCCTCTTCGGCTCACGTAACGCAGACAACAGACTGTGGATCCATCGCGCTCGGCCGAAGAAGCCACGCGCTGTGCAACCAAAGAAGCAACAGGAGCGAGCTAAAGGCAAAGGAAAAGGCGCAGCCAAGGCCAAGGGGAAGGGCAAAATGAAGGAGCCTGCTCAAACCCCGAAGAAGCGGGGGCGACCTCCTGGCGGGGGCAAGGCAGCTCGTCAGGTCAAGTCGAACAGCGGAACGCCAAACAGCAAGAAGAGACCACGATCTTCACGTGATGTGGGCAGCGATGATGACGACGATTTTGAAGAGGATTCGGATGACGCTGAAGCTTCAAGTCCGAAGCGCAGGAATACCGGCAATCGCGCGCGCGGCAGAGCTCCGGCGAAGGCATCGCCATCTACAAGGGGACGACCAGCGCGCAAGAGCAACGGTCGAAGTAGCGCCCTGGACGAGTTGGGAGAAGATCACGAAGAGCAGAGTTCTCCCTCAGGACCGCGCAAGCTCCGTACGCGCAATGGCCCGCCGCCTCCATACGCGTACCAGACCGGCTTTGTGCCCGCACAACCGTCGCGTGGGATTCGCGCCAGCTCCCGGATTCGCGGAGGCGGAGTCGGCACGAGCGGACCCTTTGGGGATGATGGCTGGCAGCGGATTCCTGAAGCGCTTCTAGAACTAGACGAGAGTATCCGAGAGGAGGATGAGCGCAAGAAAGGTCGCAGGCGTAGCACGAGGATGTCGACTTCTAAAGACGATGACGATTTCAACATGGAGGAGGCGAACGACGCAGCGTTGGAGAACAATGCGGAGGACGATGATGCGGGCTCAAAGGCAGATGCGAAGGTTGAAGGCGATGGTGAGCCTTCGTCGAACGGTGGTCAGGATCAAGACGTCGAGATGGATGAAGTGGACCGGGCAGAAGATGTCAATGGCTCAGTTCCAACGACGCGACAGAGCAGACGGAGCGCGGCAAAGCTATCCAGCGACCGCGACGTAGTCTCCAGCTCCCCTATGGCCAACGGCAAGGCTGCAGTCAGCTCTTCGAAGGAAGAAAGCAAGGCCGAAGTCGTCAAGGAAGAGGAGGACGACGGAGACGATGATGATGACGAGCTGTCTGAGTTATCCGAGCTGTCCGATTCGGAAGACGCAGAGATGAAGGAGGAAAGCGATGATGAGTCAGGCAGTCTGACGCCAGTGGAGGAGTTTGAAGATGATGAGGACGAGTACGAGCCAGCAGCTGCCGACTTTGTCGAGTTTGAAGCGGTGAGTGCCAACTTGTTTCGCGTTGTGATGCTGCGGCGCGACTCATCCGCCCTTCTGCTACTGGGATCATCAACAGATCTGCGTTACCAAAGCCGAATGGGAGGCCTTCGGCAGCCGCTTTGCCGGATCTCGGAACAAGAACGAGAAAGCGCTGCATGCGGTGGTCAACGAGACAATCCTGCCTCGGATTCTTGAGGACTTTGCAGAAGAAGAGCGTCTACGGGCCATTGAGATTGTCATGGCGTCTCGCAAGCGGTCCAGTCGGATTGCGAGCCGCGATAGTGAGCGGGAGGAGCGCGAGCGTCTGGAAACGGCACGACGCGAGCAAGAAGCCAAGATGGCGAGATTGCAAGAGGAGGAAGACGCGAGACTGGCCAAGGAGCGTGCGGAGGCTGAGGCGGCCGCTGCTAGAGAGGAGCGGATAAGGGAGCGCGAGGAGAGGCTGGCAGCTAGGGAACGCGAGATTATCGCTCGGATGGAGAGGGAGGAAGCGGAACGACAAAAAGCAGAGCAGGAGCGGGAGCTGCGTGTTGCGCGTCGGAAGGCTCTGATTGCAAGCGGCGGGAGCGACGTCGGAGAAGACTCGCGCGCAACGAGTCAAGATGTCGACACGAGTAGGGATGAGACAATGACGAGCGCGCAAACGAGTGTCCCGCCCCAGCCCAACGGTCTCGACCAGATCCTCAAAGCCATGCAGGCCCAAGAACAGGGCTCCACGAATGGACCTGGTTCGACCGCAAGCGTAGCTGCGCCGAGCTCTGCCGCTCTAGCTCCAGCTCCGGCTCCGGCTCGTGCTGCTGGACCAGCTCCAGCGCAAGCACTCCCGCCTCAAGCTTCGTCGCTTGATCAAAAATCGTCGGCAGGCGTGGCCCCCAGGACAGCGGCCGCTCCGGGACCAGTTCCTCAAATCCATGCACAACCGCAGAACCGAATCGCGGCACCTTCGGCCCCGACTTCATTACAGGCTGGTGCACCTCCCGCTCATAGTCCATCCGTTGTGCGGGCTCCGGTTCCGGCCCCTGCTGCTCCTCAACCTCGCACTGAGCAGCCATATCAGACTTTACACTCGGGCCGCCCTGCCTACCCGACTGCACCTCAAGGCTACCCTGTTGCTCCGAATCCGGGCCCAGCTCTGGGTCATGCCTCGGCCCCAAAGTATGCGAGTCAAGCATCAGGGTATCCAGTTCAGGCTCCGGACGGCGGCGGTCACACTCCAGTGGTAGCGTCTCAGCACCCATACTCGGGTGCGCCTCCAACTGCAGTTCAGAGACCGACTCCGGCTCCAGGGCCTGACCATCACCAGGGTGCGGCTTCTCAGCTGCAGCAAGGTCAACGACCGCCAGTCACCAATGTTCAGGTGAATGGGACAGCAGCTCCAAGCCAGCAGCATCCTCATCCCAGTCAAGGCCACCCTGGCTCGTAGTCGAGACACTGTCCAAAAGATTTCAAATGTCCCCCCCCCCCCCCC